>JAMPIV010017054.1:245000-315574 GCA_024509875.1 Oreohelix idahoensis
AATCCATATTGACGGAGGATTTGAACTTGCGGAGAGTGTGCGCTAAATTCGGATCTGTGGACAACACGAACTTGGCAGCTGCATCACGACAATGCACCCGCACATTCTTCGCATATTATTCAGACTTTCTTGGCCAAACACAAGACTCCTCTGATTCGTCAGGCTCCATACTCTCCTGACATGGCTCCTTGCGATTTCTGGCTGTTCCCCAAGCTGAAAATACCGCTGAAAGGGACCCGATTTGAGTCAGGAGAAGACATTATGATAAATTCGACGGCCGAGCTATACTCCATTCCCAAAGAGGCCTACCTGAAAGTCTTCCAAGCATGGCGGGACCGCTGGGAGAAGTTTATGCAGTCCCAAGGAGATTACTTTGAAGGGGATTAGGGTTTCAGACTTCCAGTTAAGTGATTGTATTTTTCCTGGCCAAAGGTCGGATACTTTTTGACCAGACCTCGTATATATATATATATATATATATATATATATATATATATATATATATATATATATATATATATATATATATATATATATATATATATATAATATATATATATATATATATATATATATATATATATATATATATATATATATATATATATATACCCACTAACAAAAGAAACCTGTCAGGTATAGAATTGTAAATTTTTCTAGGGCATTGCATAAAAGATGGTAAAATAAAAATGGGCAGGTTGCCAGGAAGTACGAGCAATTAGTGCACTGAGTACAAGCCGTAATAACAACCAGTGCATGCAGCACGTGCGACACGAGCAATATGAGTTTTTCTAGTACCACGTGCAACATGTATGTGTTGTGTGAGTTTTAATGACTGATTTCTCTGCCACCAACATGAACCGGGCCTAATTTACATGCAGGGCAATGCCTCGGTTCACAGAGCAGTAGCAGCCCTAGACTACCTAAACGCAGCTAATGCGAGCATCATCGACCCTTGGCAGCTCTGTTCCCATTGAATATCTCTGGGACCATGTGGACAAAAGGGTGCCCACCCTCCATTATCAGCCAGTGACCTTGGACCAGTTGTATACAGCGCTTACTGAGGCATGGAACAACATCCCAGAAGACCAGATCAGACGTTAGGAACTCTCCATGAGACGCCGCTACAGTACAGTGGTGCAAGTCCATGGTGGTCACATTCGTTACTGAGTTTGTGATTTGTGTTTTGGACACCACACTTCTTTAAAGTACGATCACGTGACATTCGATTACTACATTTTTGTTTTGTAACCTAATTTCTTTCAAGACATAAATCCCTTATCGAACTGCCATGTTTGCTTTATCAATTTCTCGATGCACATATATTTTGAATAAAATACAAGGTGTGACAGGTTTCTTTTGTTAGACAATATATATATATATATATATATATATATATATATATATATATATATATATATATATATATACACAAAATATATATATATATATATATATATATATATATATATATATATATATATATATATATATATATATATATATATATACAGTACTTTGCAAAAAAAATGGCAGTCATATTTTCGCAACGCAGCACACTCATAGAAGCAAATAATAATAAAAACTGTATGTCCAGGGGAAGATTGGTATCTCCCCTATCTATTAACAGTGGTTTCAGTACAATATAATGTTGCCTTCTCCAGCAAGGCAAGCCTGGATGCGGCGAGGCATACTTCCCGCAAGTGTTTGTAGGTAATTGGGAGTCAGACTGTCCCAGTATTTTTCAGCTACCTTCTTCAATTGTTCAACGTCTCTGAGTCCACTCTTTTTTAAATGATTCTTGAGTAGTGCCCAAACGTTTTCAATTGGGTTTAGGTCGGGACTGTTGCTGGGCCACTTCAGCACTATCACATTCTTCTCTTACAGCCATGCTTTGGTGGTATGAGCTGTATGCTTTGGGTCATTGCCATGTTGAAATGTGCACCCATCGGGGTACATGACCTGCATAAATGGCAGAAGGTGTCCCTCTAGTATGTCGATGTACCTTTCTTTCGTGAGAATTCCTGTGAAAACACACAGTGGGGTGGCACCTCTTGCTGCCACCCCTCCCCAAAGATGGAATTTATGGGTATGTTTCGGTCGCTGGTACACAGGCGTTACAGAGTCTTTCATCCAAATATTTATTTGAGCAGGATAAGACCAAACAGAACATTCATCTGAAAAAATCGCATTGTCCCATGACAAATTTTGGTGTTCGTGGCACCAGTTCAAGTGCATCTCTTTGTGAGTCTCTGTGAGAAATGGTGACGAAATTACCCGCTTTTTTGTGTAATTCATCCTGTGTAGCTCCCGGTTGACAGTAGCATTAGATACCTCTGGGTTTCCCAAATCGATCATGCGCTGCCGTATGTTTTCTACACTCTTCATTGGCTTAGCCCGAACGATTTGGGCGAGACGCCGATGGTCCTTTGTGTCCAAAATTCTTGACCCCCCACTACCTTCTTTTCGCTCGATTCCATTACCTGCTTTTAATTTACTCACAACTCTGTAGACAGTCCGTTCAGGAATGTTCAAGGTTTTAGAAATGTTGGAACATGTTTGATTTCCTTCATTCCAAAGCTGTGAAATTAACATACACTTTGACTTTGTATCCATTTTCTGCCACTAGCATTAGAAATTGTCGTCTGCTCTATTATCAAGGGACTTTACTCTACGCTAATTTTTTTTAAATTTTTGGTAGTGTTTGCTCACTTAAGTGGAGTGTAAATTTGGGGCAGAACATGCATATTTAATTAGATTTCAGCATATTTAGCTGAGCAATATGACTGCCATTTTTTTTGCAAAGTACTGTATATATATATATATATATATATATATATATATATATATATATATATATATATATATATAGCCCCTCCCCCACCAGTAGATCCCGGAGTTATTTGAATAGACTAAGATAGAAGGGATCTTATGCACACTCAGGCATGTCGTAGAAGACGACTAATCTGAGGTTGTGTATATGAGAGACATATGCGGGCAATTTGCTGACATATTAACAACCGTTCATGAGATATGACGAAAATTCGCATAATTTCTTTTCAAAACTTTAGAAAAACTTGATTACATTGAGAACGGAAATGATAGTTGTAGAATGTGCAACCGGAAATAAAAATGTTAATTAGTTTATGATTATGCGACCTATTCTGAGCCTCTTAGTCACATTGTTACCAGCATACAAATATCCGTCATAACTTTCACTCATACAGCGCCCAATATATTATTCCTCCCACACGATCACGGCTCTAATTACGTGGATGAGGCATTTCGAACCGTAGCTTTAAAAATTCTCTCACGAGCGATTTAATCAGATTTCAACAGACACTGTAAGACCTGCCAAATGAAAATCTGAAGTATGACACATCGACGTTATTGAGAAAAGAATATTTTTTATTCAAATACATTATTTTTAAATATTTGCTTATCGAACGTTTGAACAGCTAGATTTGTCTGTACCATTAATAATAATCAGAATAAAAATAAGTCAGCAGATGGCGTGATGAGGACCATGTATTTGGCCTAGATATATGGATTGGTACTCTATGAAATTAATAGTGGTAGATGTACTTACGGGTAACATGACTATAATATCATTAAACAAAACAAACAACTTATTTTTCTAGCTTCCCACATGTCTATCTATATGGCCCATTTCGTGCCCGAGAGAAGCAAACTTTGCAGATAATGAATGTTTACTCAACGGACAAACAATCTCTAAGAGATGGACCTTACTGTATGAGTATCACGAAAGAGAATGATTGAAGTGTCGTCGAGAACCTCACTGTATGAGTATCACGACCGAGAATGACTGAAGTGTCGTAAGAACATAATACAAGAGAAGTTATACATCAAGGTCACGGACACAGAAGAACACAAAAATAGGAGCGGCCCAGGAAAGAAACAGCGGAGAGGAAGATTAATCGAGGGGGTGGCTGATGCGTGATGCCATATGATGATGGATGGCATCCGCATGTCTGGTTTTGTGTAGTGTGTAGATGTGTTCAGTCAAAACAATGTTCATGCAACAATAACAGGGCAATCCACATAGGACGTCAGTAAACTCACGACGTATAAAGTCAATGAGTCTTGAAACAGCCGTTGACGTTTTTCTTCATTATTTATTGTGGACGCCACAGTGACAAAATGGTTACGCAAATGTGTAGGCACATCAAACAGTCATTATCACAGCAACATTCAATACAGCAATAAACGGTAGACAGCATTACAATGATGAGTCAGATGCATGTTATATTTCAAAGTGCTGTAAATGTAGTCAGGTGAACAACTCCATCCTTTTCTATAACAGCCAGGAGATAACCAGATGTATGAGATCAGTTCACTCTCCTTAGTTTGACTTCAGCAAGACAGACACGTCTGCCGAAGTATGAATAATGTCCTCAAAAATATCCTCTAGATAATAAAGGTTTTCCAAACCTAGTTCATTTAACAAAGTAGCAAGTAATGGTCCTTGGTACCTGCATCAACCGATGCAGTACAATGCAGCGACATGTGAGCTAGGAAAACATCTCGTGACGACGACTTTCGCAGACAGGCTATGAATCGAAATCGTTCACGACCAAAAATCGATAGAGTTAATGAAAATGTTAATTTACCTTGCTTTCAAGAAATACACAGAAATATCACGCCTCCCGACATGTGGGAAACACTAGAGGTATTATCTCGAATAAACGAAATATCCATTAAGAGGACTACACATCCCTGACAGAACAAAAATAGCGGAGATCCCCTCTTCAACGAGGCATCTCTTTCGCCATTCCAAATCGCTCACCCCCACTAGTGGTGGGCGGAAACCGATCGACCAAGAAGCAAGACAAGTCATGCGCAGTCCAGCGCAAAATGACCACAGCTCAAACTTAACTGCATTCGATACCAACGCGAGAAGACAAATGCTTACCGAGAAAAGTGACTATAAATTCCAAGCAGTTGTTGCCCTTGCGTTATAAAACAGATATTGAAACAAAACGATGTTGCGAGAATTTATCACGCAACATATCACCACCTCCTCCCGATAAAAAAAAAATGTGGAACATATTTTTTTTTTCAATATCAAAGAGCATGCGATAAGCGGCTCAAAACGCACGAATTATGCGCTGATAATTAACTAAATTGCCAAACAATAGGCTAATTATAGAGTGTCTGGTGAGGATATACCTCAACAGAAAAATAAATATGTCTCAAAAAATATTCACATCGGGGAGGTGTCACCAACACACATCACGTTAGCATGTAAACACAATATACGTATGCAAGTTACTATAATCATCATTAAACAGCATACTCTAATATTGTCTTTAAAAATGGATGTACAAATCTGATAGGAAAATTTAAATAGTACATTCTTTGACATGTAATGACATAAGTACATAGTAAAGTTAAACTACATGACGATCCAGGACATATGCTCTGGTATTCCGAGGGTAAGTACACAATCTAGAACTCGTAAGGTAAGTCCTCAGCTCAACAATGACATTCTGAGAAAGTACAAGCAATATAATGCTAATTAATAACTAATATGCTTCATAAGGTACAATACATTATTAATAATTGTGGCTGTTTAGTAAACTAACGGCCCTTATATTAACTACTCAGTCCTCTTCTATCATTTTAAAAAACGAACAGAAGAAGATGACAACAAAGCACGATAGTGTGTACATATAAAGTAAATTCTTAGTCTGAATAGCTGTAAGAGCTTTCTGATCAGTCTCTAGAATGAAATGTGCGCCCAGGAGGAATCTTTGTAGCTTTAGAATTGACCAAACCATCGCTAACAACTCACGGTCTAAAACCGAGTAGTTCCTCTCTGCCGCATTTAGTTTTCTAGAAATGTACATAACAGGATGCAGAGTATTTGCATAATCTTGCATCAGTGCTGCTCCAATCCCAGTGGATGAAGCATCACTCCGAAGAACAAAAGTCCTATCAAGAGTAGGTAATCTTAAGATGGGAGGAGAAGAAAATATATTCTTGATTTGGTCTAGTGAAGATTGGCATTCTTCAGACCAACGGACCAGATTAGGCGAACCTTTCTTCAACAATGTTGATAGAGGTGCCATGATCGAAGATAAATTTGGAATAAATCTCCCATAAAATTGAATTAAACCTAAGAGACTCCTAACTTGTTTCTTCGTTTTAGGAACAGAGATGTTCAGTATTTTGGAAGTATTGTGGTCTTCTGTCTTCAAGAGACCATGACCAACACGATGACCCAGGAAAGAGATTTCACCAAAAACCAACAAAAGCTTTAGAAGGTTTTGCTGTCAAATTATTCTCACGTAGAGTGGACAGTAAGTCATATAACCCTAAATAGTGATCTTCCCAGGTATCACTGAAGAGACAGATGTCATCTAAGTATGCGATTACATCCGAACGATGTGACAGAATTCGACGCATCATGCGAACGAAAGTGGCAGGGGCGTTCATGAGACCAAAAGGCATAACATTCCATTGAAATAGACCCCTAGGTGTAGAAAAAAGCAGTAAGAGGTTTGGCATGCTCTGCTAAAGGCACTTGCCAATAACCTTTAGACAAGTCAAGTTTAGTGAAGAATCTAGAATTAGAAAGTCTAATCAGTAGATCTTCTAACAAAGGCATCGGTTCAGCGTCGAACTTTGTGACCTGATTCAATTTGCGATAATCAACGCAAATTCGTATGTTCTTATCCTTCTTCCGGACAATAACCATGGAAGAAGAATATGGTGAAGTCGATGGTTCAATTATATTTAATTGAATCATTTCATCCAATTCCTTTTCCACTTGCGGCTGAAAGTGTATAGGAATAGGATACGGCCTAACCCTAATTGGATTATTGTCGGTAAGAATTATGTCATGTTCTATGACATCTGTGTGTCCAGGAATGTCAGTGAGAACATCCTGAAATGTTTGTAACATCGACGAGACTTGTCGATGTTCGTCACCAGAAAGATTAGGAGAAACAGAAACGTTTTTCCAAGATTCCGTAGAATGTAATGGAACCACTGGAAGGGGAAGGTTGACATCAGAGAAGGTAGCTTCCTCATCCTGAATGACAGACAGGGATGAATAATGACCGTGAGGTGCAGGAGCATCATCCGTTGCCTGGAAAATAGGCAGCAAATAGTCCGGACGTTCGTGAAATTCCGAAAGCATGTTTATGTGGAAAGTTTTATGCTTTCCATCAATATCGACCACATAGTAAACATCGGAAATCCGAGAGACTATTGCATACGGACCTTTCCATGCAATAAGAAGTCTATTTTCCCTACTGGGGAGTAGGACGAATGCTTTGTCACCTGGACAAAGTTGTCGTAGACATCTATTCTTGTTAGCAAACTGCCTTGCCTTCTCTTTAGCAATTTCTGATGAAGCAGTTGCTAGCTTACATGCCTCAATGATCTTTTGTCTAAGAGCAATGACATACTCATATGAGGATTGAGTTTCATCGCTAATATCATCGGCAGTGATGAGATCGTGTAATAAAGACATAGGGCCGCGTGGACGCGCGCCAAAGACAAGTTCGAAGGGAGAAAATCCTGTGTGTTCATTAGGGACTTCTCTATAGGCAAAGAGAGCCGCGGGTAAAACCCTGTCCAATCTTGAGGATGATCTTCAGTTATCTTACCAAGCAAAGTCTTGAGCGTTCTATTCAGACGCTCAACTAACCCATTAGACATAGGATGGTAGATACTACTGAGAGATCGTTCAATATGTAAGGTAGACATTACCTGTGACATAGTGTCAGATATGAGTTGAGTGCCATGGTCTGACAATATTTCTCTGGGGAACCCCAAGCGAGAAAATATCAACCAAAGAGCATCTGCGATATCTGTAGTAGATATGCTCTTAAGAGGAATAGCCTCTGGCCAACGTGTGCACATATCGACACATGTAAGGATAAACTGATGTCCTCTGGCCGACTTGACCTTAAAAGGGCCAATAATATCTATGGCCATTTTCTGAAACGGGCCGAATAGGAATGTCAGCAGCCTGGATAGGCGCAGCATGTCGTGGTCCTCTAGATTTGACCTCCTGACATACCTTGCATGATCGGCAGTAAATACGAATGTCCTTATTGACAAAAGGCCAAAAGAAAGCCGCAAGGACTCTCGACTTCGTACGGGCAAAACCCATATGTCCAGCACATTGCGAGTCATGAGCATGTTGCAATATTTGGACTCTCATGCTCTTGGGAACAAGAATTTGCGAATGTGCCGACGTAGCCGAATCTTGTACCATACGTACAAGTACGCCGTTTCTCATTGCAATCCAAGATTTTCTATTTGTATCCTGATTCGGATCACCTTTCTTCGCAAGAACGAAGAATTTTTTTAAAGAAGAATCTTTCTCTTGCAATTTTATGAAAGAGTCACGAGTGATCACTAAGTGACTATCTTGGCTATCAACTTCATTATCACTATTCAGTGAAGTTTCGGGTGTTTGTAGAGCTTGTGCTCTTGTAACTACTGCATTTGTAGCTTGCATGTTATTATCTTCCCAAGCAGCAATCTGCTGTGGGGTACACTCCCTAACTCCGTGAATACGACCAATAATAAGGTCCGCAATAGGATTAGGTAAGAGACAAGCATGCACATCTCCAGTAAAGAAAGGAGTGGCAATGCGAATTACAGCAGTAGGATATTTTTCTAGAGTGCCGCCAAATGTGTCACATTTAATAACCCTTCCTGTAGCACAAGATGGATCTACAAGCGATTGTCTAACACCAATAGTGGTGCATCCGGAATCGAAAAGTAGTGAGACCGGAGTATCATTAACAAGACCCTTATGTAGGATTAAAGAACCCCTCCCGTCATGCGCAACAGCAGCAGGAAGAGCGGGAAGTGGGTGACCACAACTCAAAGTAGTTATGGTACCCGGTTCGAATAAAGTACTGCATTGGGGGCATTTGTTTGCTCTCTCAAAGTCAAAAGCAGAACTAGTGACAGCGTCAAAGTTTTTACTATCAACAACATGATTACAGGCTGCCTCAGTTTCCTGTTGTACAGCATTAGCCTGCTGATACCTCTTTTTTTTGTGTTGAGATCTACCCCGACTATTATTACCTCTGAAGTTATCAGAGTTATTATTATCTCTGCAGTTATTATTGTCTCTATTGTAATTGTTATACTGGTTCGAATTCCAGTTTCCACGATTACTATCATGTTCACATTGATGCGAACATCTATTTGTTTGGTTCTGAGGTCTTCGGCAGGAATAACCTCTATTACCATATCCTCTTTTGAAATGCTTATAATTATTAGGGTGATAGTAACGAGTACTATCAGGTTGTCTCCAATTCTTCGAAGAAGAATCACCATGAAATTGATTTCCATGATTTTGACAGAAATTACCGCTACTCTTTCTATCAAAATTTTGTTGGGATCTACGAGCAAAGTTTTGACCATACGGAGCTGCCGAAGCAACTGGTAAACCTTCTTTCACCTTAGAGTTACCCATGGTTATGTGTGGGTGCGCAGTTACGTATTGGCAACAGAAATCTTCCATTTCTTTTATTGTTTTAGGTTTACGTTCATGAAGGAAAGCAAGGAAAGACTCATTGACAGACGACATGACTTTGTCTCTAAGTATTAAGTCCATAAGTCCTTCATAAGTTTTTTCCGTCTTAGATAGTTCAACCCATCGTGAGAAAGTAATGCGTATTCTTGCAATAAACTCGGAGAATTCAACTCCATTTTCAGGTAACATGTTTTTAAATTGTAGACGATAGCCGTCTTCGTTAAGCTGATATTTCTTTAACAAAGCGGCCCTGACAACCTCATAATTGTTCTTGTCAGGTTCATCCACCATATTTAATATACTTAGAGCTTTACCTGTCAGTATCCCTGATAACTGATAAACATATTTTGCTTTGTCTATGTTATGAGCTGTACATGCTTGTTCAAATCTGTCCAGATAGAACATTATGTCATCGCTGGAAGGACTAAATGTTGGTAACTTAATCTTAAAAGTATCATTATTAGCCTTACCAGAAGATGAACCCTTGTTTGAATCATTACCATTACTCATGCTCGTCAATTTCAATTTTTCCAACTCTAAAGCTAAGACCTTTTCTTCATGTTCCATTTTTGCTTTCTCTTTCCTCTCATCAGACTCTCTCTGTAATCTTCTTTCCTCAGCCTGAGCCTCTTTTTGAAGTCTTTCATTTTCAGCTTCTTTTTCAAGTCTTTTATTTTCAGCCTCTTTTTCAAGTCTTTTATTCTCAGCCTCTTTTTCAAGTCTTTTCTTCTCAGCCTCTTTTTGAAGTCTTTCAGCTTCTAGCTGTAGCTGGAGTTTTCTTTCCTCAGCTTCTGATTCCCTTTTTTGTTTTTCCATTTCCATTTGGAATCTTTTTTCATCCACCTGCATCTGCAGTTTCTTTTGTTCAGCTTCCATTGCTTTATCATATCGAGCAGTTGCAAATTCTTCTAACTTATCACCAGTCTTCCCAAGCAATTTACCCTGCTCAATAAAGTGCTCAAATGTAGACATGTTGTCTAACATATGAGTCCAAAACCTGAAATAATTAACTAATTTATTTCAAACCTAAGTGTAACAAGTCTTAATTAAGCACTTGTATATTCACATCACCTTATATTATCCCAGTCTCTGTGGGAAACAAGTCTCCAATCAAAGAACTTGTATATGAAATATCAGCACTCAATTCTTGATCATAAGTGCACTATTCATCATTCATTTATCATCAGTATAGTAGTAACAGTGCATTAGCATAGCCCATTAACTAATTACTATAACTGTAAACAATGACTATGTAAACACATGCAGAATGTAAACATTGAAAATGTAAACAATACAAACAATGTAAACAATAACAATGTAAACAATAACAAAGATCAGCAACAATACAAAAACTTTCGCAGAAATCAACTAAAAATAAAGCAGAAATTAATGAAATATCACAAAAAATGTGACGATATCTGCGATAGAATTAAACAAAATACATGACACCACAGTGTATAAACAAAAATGTTGTATGAAACTAAATTATAGACAAGAGTAGGCTAACAAACACAAACAAATCAAAACAAAACTAAAGAATGCGAAATAATAACGAAAACAATATTAAAACATGTCATCACAGCTAACATAAATAGCAACAGAAGTCGCTTAGCAAATTCCAGTATTGGAAATTTGCAAACCTTACAGAAAACGCTCACAATAGACGACCTCTATGACGTGGCATAATCTAACGGAGACACCACCCAACCGAGAACCCGCTGAAATATAAACATATAAATATACAAATAACATATAAACATAAAACATATAGAATGAGATGATACACAGAAGACTCAGCAGAAGTATAAGGGCACAGTTTACATACAAACAGGCCACTTAACTTATAGGCTTCCAATCGTAGAACAGCAGAAAAAAACGGATGTCAATCAACGTCCTAAAGAGCGAAGCTCCAACGATGATGGCACATCTGAACTGCTTCCACTGCTAACACGATGGTACAAGAGCTTCTGACATACTGTGTGTTGAGTTGTTTCGGCACTTGACCTTCTAATCCAAAAGTAAGTTGATGGAAATCGGTACTTGGCCTTCTTCAGAAAACAACCCGTTTCAACCGGCACTTGACCTTCTCAAAAAACGACAGCACTGGAACCTTGACAGCAGCAACTTGCTTGACTTGCGTAAAAGATAACAGCAGTCCGAGTTATCCGGCAACATGTAACAACGCCGGGTACTGTCAAATTCTTGTTTCCGTCAAAAAATTGAAATTTGACTTTTACCGGGCAACGCCGAGTACTTTGAAAATTTTGAAGATGTTGACTGTATTGAAGAATGTTAATTTCTTGAAGGATGCTGATGAATTCTTGTTGAAAATGAAGTGGGTAAGGGACCCCGTGTTTGCTAGTACCAGAATCAAACCAGCTTATGGCCACCAAATGATGCGTGATGCCATATGATGATGGATGGCATCCGCATGTCTGGTTTTGTGTAGTGTGTAGATGTGTTCAGTCAAAACAATGTTCATGCAACAATAACAGGGCAATCCACATAGGACGTCAGTAAACTCACGACGTATAAAGTCAATGAGTCTTGAAACAGCCGTTGACGTTTTTCTTCATTATTTATTGTGGACGCCACAGTGACAAAATGGTTACGCAAATGTGTAGGCACATCAAACAGTCATTATCACAGCAACATTCAATACAGCAATAAACGGTAGACAGCATTACAATGATGAGTCAGATGCATGTTATATTTCAAAGTGCTGTAAATGTAGTCAGGTGAAAACTCCATCCTTTTCTATAACAGCCAGGAGATAACCAGATGTATGAGATCAGTTCACTCTCCTTAGTTTGACTTCAGCAAGACAGACACGTCTGCCGAAGTATAAATAATGTCCTCAAAAATATCCTCTAGATAATAAAGGTTTTCCAAACCTAGTTCATTTAACAAAGTAGCAAGTAATGGTCCTTGGTACCTGCATCAACCGATGCAGTACAATGCAGCGACATGTGAGCTAGGAAAACATCTCGTGACGACGACTTTCGCAGACAGGCTATGAATCGAAATCGCTCACGACCCAAAATCGATAGAGTTAATGAAAATGTTAATTTACCTTGCTTTCAAGAAATACACAGAAATATCACGCCTCCCGACATGTGGGAAACACTAGAGGTATTATCTCGAATAAACGAAATATCCATTAAGAGGACTACACATCCCTGACAGAACAAAAAATAGCGGAGATCCCCTCTTCAACGAGGCATCTCTTTCGCCATTCCAAATCGCTCACTTCCCACTAGTGGTGGGCGGAAACCGATCGACCAAACAACAAGACAAGTCATGCGCAGTCCAGCGCAAAAATGACCACAGCTCAAACCTATGAGTGACTCAGCTACTGGACACTAAGTAATTATTACTGTAACTTCAGCTTTTCTCAACCTTTTTATGATGGAGGAACTTTTGAAACAATTGTCAGATCTCAAGGAACCACTGCATCAAACATTAGTATATCTACAGCTAACGCCGTACGTTAGCGTAATCAGTAAGTTGTAAATGTAATAACCCAGTAACAATTGCCAATGCTCTTTTGAGTAGATAATGATTTCTTTCTGTGGATCTGTTTATTCTGGCCAACTTATTAGTTCTACATTTTGTTGTGGTTCACTCTCCCTACAAATGATATCACGACGACTGCAAGTCAGTTGTGTAGGTAGAAAAAGCTTCAGTTTTTCCTTTTTTTTTAATTCCCAACTTGATTTTTTTTTTACCTTATCCAAGTTTACATTTAAGATTTCAAAGATTTTCGCCGCGTGTGTGTTATTTTTAATGAAACGTTTTATATGACTTCTTTTTAATTTTGATTCCACTGACGAGGATAATTTTGTAGAGAAGTGTGTCAGTATTTTATCCCAACATTCACAATGATTGTATATATATATATTTTTTACAAATTCTTTGAATGTCTTTTTTTTGCCCCGTTTTCAAACAGTCACGCCCTTGTTTTATGTACAGAATTCATCCAATATTTATTTGTGAAACTGTGGATGTGCTGCTGTGGTCAAAGACTGCTGCTGTAATTTTATTGTCTGCTTATTGATACGTAAAAGTGTATTGATGTAGTTTTGTTGTACAGTATTTTATGTGTGTGTCAAGGTTGGACTTGTCTGCTGCCTGACATTTTTATTAGTGGCTGATGGAGAGAGACAGAAAGAGAGAGAGAGAGAGAGAGAGAGAGAGAGAGAGAGAGAGAGAGATAGAGAGAGAGAGAGAGAAAGGGAGCTACCGGGCAAGTGAAAGGTTCCATGCTATACCCTCACGTGTATCTATTTAATATCAATAAAACAAATGTCAAAACAAAGGATCAATGACTACTATTTGACAAATAAGTTGTGTTGTTTATTTTTTTTTTGTTCTTTTTTAATTCCCAGAAATAAAATAAAATCTAAAATAGCTCAAAAGATGACGCTAAAAAATAAAAACAGTAAAATAGCTGATAAGACGTCGCTAACAAAAAAACCCAGTAATTTAGATGATGTGATGACGTTAACAATCCCCAGTAAATTAGCTGATAAGATGATACAAAAAAACCCCAGTAAAATAGCTGATAAGAAGACGTTAAGAAAACAGTACAATAGGTTATAACATAACGTTAAAAACAGTAAAATAGCTGATAAGAAGACGTTAAACAAACAGTAAAATAGCTGATAAGATGACGTTTAAAAACCCAGTAAAATAGCTGATAAGATGGATTTTTATTAATCCCAGTAAAATAGCTGATAAGATGACGTTAAAACACCCTGTAAAATAACTGATAAGACGACGTTAAACAATCCCAGTAAAGTGGCTGATAAGATGACGTTAAACACCCCCCCCCCCCAGTAAAATAGCAGATAAGATGACGTTAAAATAGCAGTAAAGTTGCTGATAAGATGACGTTTAAAAACCCAGTAAACTAACTAAAAAGATGACGTTAAGAACAGACTAAATAGCGGATAAGATGGCGTTTAAAAAACCCAGTAAAATAGTTGACAAGATGACGTTTTAAAAAAAACCCAGTAAAATTGCTGATAAGATGACGTTTAAAACAGTAAAATAGCTGATTAGTTGACGTTTTAAAAAATACCAGTAAAATAGCTGAAAAACTGACGTTAAAGAAACCCAGCAAGCTGATAAGATGACGTTTAAAAAACCAGTAAAATAGCTGATAATATGACGTTTACAAAAAAAAAAAAAACACGGTAAAATATCTGATAAGGTGACGTTACCAAAAAAAAAAACATCGGTAAAATAGCGGATGACGTTTAAAAAAACAAAAAATACGTAAAATAGTTGATAAAACGACGTTTTTTTTTTTAAAAAATAACAGCTGATAAGATGACGTTTACAAAAAAACCAAAGTAAAACAGCTGATAAACACGTTGAACACTGTAAAATAGCTTATAATATGACGTTTACAAAAATCTGTAAAATAGCTGATAAGATGACGTTAAAAACTGTAAAACAGCTGATAAACTGAGTTAAAAAACACACTAAAACAGCTGATAAGCTGACGTTTAAAAAAATACAGTAAAATAGCTGTTAAGATGACGTTTAAAAAACAACAGTAAAATAACTGATAAGATGACGTTTAAAAAAAACAGTAAAATAGCTGATAAGATGACGTTACTCAAACCCCCACTAAAACTGCTGATTGCTATCAACGCATGTGTTGAACAGACTGGATCTCATGTTGAGTTGTGATGTTAATTTGACATACCACTTTAAACAATTTTATGGCGGTGTGGTAAACTTCTAAATACAATATCTAAATTAGGATATAACAGTGTAGTGGATTTTGATGGTATTGTATGGTGGTGTTATCACCTAGTGTGATGCGTGAGGTCAGCTGTGAAGGCTCCTGAGATAATTGTAACTGTGAATATACAGAAGGCCCTTTCGTGCTACCACTTTATGACCTCACACATATCTTTTTTTACTAATGAATGTGGCTACGTTAAAATCTAGGGTACTGAATGCAATGTGTTGTATGGACACATACACACACCCACAGATATTAATTAAGTCTAATACTATCAATAAAATTTATAACACAATGAACTAAATTCAGCTGGTTAAATTTAGAATAGAAATCTTTTTTTAAATTTATTTGTTCTGAACCAAGGTTTTATTTTGGCCAGAACTTATGCAAAGATTTTGAAATTTATGAATGAATGGCATGAATAAATGGCATGTTAAATGAAAGATGTTTACATATGCAATCTTCAAGATTAATTATAGTATTACTGTTCGTAATGTTAATTTTTTTGGGAAAACTATGAATGGATGTGCTGTTGGGGTGGCTTCATCCCTCCCTGTTTATGCCTACACAGCATTGTCCATTAATGATGGAAGGAAATGGGATGCTTCAGTAGTAAATTCTCTTGGGTGCTAGTTTTATGAAGTTGGTGTAAGTTCAGCAGGCCAGCTAGCCCACTTAACTTTGCCAGATTTGTTCTGGTGCTGGAATATGATGGCCCCACCTCTCCGTGCTTGAGCAATACACAGATGTTCTGTCGAAATGTACCCTGCACGGGTCCTCACTTCAATTATTAATCAGCATTTGACACCACCTTAGTGTCAAGATCGAACTCACAGCTCTGAAATAAAGTATTGGTTTTTGCTCAGAACCTTACCTAATAAGCCACTTCTACACATAACAAATTACAATAACACCACATAAACAGGGTCAGTTCTCTCTGACCAGACAGCACATCTTACCTAGTTGGTTTCGCATAGGGTAAGTTTCCCCAGTCTACAGATTCTGAAATAGGTGCATTATCTCACTGCCATAGAATAGGATAGGTGATATGATTCACTGTTCTCAACACTTGATCACCCCTTCCTAAACCTTGCTGTAGTTTATATATTGTTTGTCCCTAGACCCTGAACTAGGGCGGGGGGTCCAGAGCGAATCCTTACTTGTTTGTAAGGCTAGATTTCGATATGGCAGTATCAATCACTCGGACATTAAACAATATTCAAAATATACAAAGAAATAATTTCAATCTTACCAGATTATGAATAAAGAACACAGAAATGCTAGCAAAACTCAGCTGAGCTGCTGGCTATAGTATGGCGTCCCTGAACTTATTTCAATTTATTTCATTTGGAAATCACCACACTTGAAATTTACTGTGTCTATCACTGGACAACTATTGAGGAATGGCAAAAAAGCTCGTCTGAGCGCGGATAATATGATTGTCTGTGGCCAATCAATGCCTTGGTTTTTTTTTAAATTCAAATTTCCTACACTAAAGTCATTTCAGTCATGCTTCAGTCAAGTATGGATTTTTATCTGTTAGTCTGTCCGTCTCTACTTGCGTTTTCACAAAAACGTACTTGATTTTTGAACCAACCTTTCTCTCCCCTCCAAAATTTTGTCGTTAAAAGTTATTTTTAGACACAGCTTCCACCAATATCCCTTCTCTTCCATGCTAAGTAGATTTGAACACCTGCGTCTCGAGGTCGCGATTTTTTGTGCAAATAGCGACACTTTTGATTCAATGCAGTCTTTCGCTGTTGTGAACAACACTGTCTTTTGTCATTATTTTCATTATTATCTATCCGTCTGTAAAATTAAAAACATATTATTTCACTGCTCAGAATGGGCCATCCGGCCAGCTAATTTTTATATTCCTAACATTAATATTAAGAAAAGTTACTTTTTAAATTTTGTAATATTTCAAGCATCTGCGTTTAGCCGCTGAATTCAAATCAAAGGCTTGGTATCGCAAAAGCGTCCAATAAATGACTGTGGCGTATCATATCCAAGGTCCCTTCTGTCGAATTCCTTACTTTATGTCAACTTTCAGATTTTTGTCTTTTGATCCTCGTTCCGTTTTGCCTTCAAGTCTAACACCTGATGACCCGCGGCGCGGGCGATCATGTATTCCAGCAGCTTACGCATTGGTTTTTATCCTTACATTTTATCCTTTGGAGATATTTTTACGTTGTATCACTCGTTAATTTTATGACAAACAGTATAGTGCATAAAGTCAAAGATATTATAGTACTACAAATTTTCGGCGAGAATCTTAGTCGTCGCCTACACCTTCAGCTTATTATTTGAAAACACATTTGCCGAACAAAATGGGTACCCAAATTTTCAAATTCGTCATTGAGACAAACGTTCCACTTCTCTAGGTCAACTAAGTATTCGCCTAAATACATTGTAGAGGGGTGGGGAAACGGAGAAAACCCAACGCAAATCACGTCTCACATTGTTCTAAAAATAAAACTACTTGCTAGTATTGCCTTAGGCGGTTTTTCAAATTACGATGAAAAAGTTAGAAAAAGTGGACACTACGATCAGGAAAACACGCTTAGCTCTTGTTGCGAATGACGTAATTCTCGTGTATTACGAGAGACTCTCGTAAGTACATGGGAAAAGAATTGAACAGGAGGTAGTTTAAAAATAAACAACTAACGTAGAAAAAATATGGAATATTGAACCAAGCCCCGTAGCCCCATAAAAATCATATATTCGTGTACCTGTGGCTTTGCTGACTAAGAATATGTTATCAATTACATAAATAGTCCATTAGATAATCAAATATTGCGGATAATACAAAGAGAATCGGAGATACTGTCAGGTCAAGTGATGTCTGCTTAGATTGGATAGCATATTTTTTGGGGAAAAAATTAGGTGAAAGATAGGCTAAGATAGTACGATGAAAGGGATTGGGTGGAATTTGAAGTGAGGCGAAATATTATTGGCCGACCTCGTACTAAACATATATTACCCGGGTAACGTAGTAGAAAGTTGAATTGTATTTTTGAAAGACTTTGTTTACAAGTGAAATAAGGATAATCATTGGCCAGAATAGTTGATATTGGGGGAAAAGCATTAGGTGAGGACGCCATTTTATAACAAAATTTTGCCAAGGAGCGATGAGAGCAGGCTTGTGCTGTGTAAACAATATTTCTCAAAAGCCTGGACAGAACGGCAGATCGAAAGTGTGCCAGTCATCGTTCACTTGTGTATTTCATTGAATAAATGTGGTAAGATTGACTTTATTAACATGTATCTAAAATAAAAATTGAATGTGAGATAATAATGTACGACTATAAGTAAGTGGGTCTGTAGCAAACTTAGGCAGAGCCTAGAGATTGATCCACCATGTGATAGACTATCAGAGAGGTGTTAGACTACAAGAAAATATGTATGATTGTCATCAAGGAGCATAACACCTATCCTATTGTATGGAAAAGATTACAGCTGGAATTGCAGTGGCGTTGTAACTATTAGGGGAGAGGAATACTGGTGTACATTGTCACATCAAAAGATAATGGTGGCATAGGTTGGTATAAAGCTATGACCCTTTTCGTTTGTTTGTAATGTACCTGTACTTAAATGTGGAATAGTATTGTATACTAGGTATAAAGAAGGATGCATAACCTTCACATTTCAGGGTCCTGGGTACTGACGTTAATGTAGTACCAAACGCTTGAGAACTGCTCGATTCAGGAATCTGTCTGTATACTTCGAGCCCATGCTAGTGGCCATTGCCTATCAAACAGGTGGAACAGATTGTCAAGCGAGCAGAGGAAACGATCTACCTGTATTCTCCTGCCAAGTTAAGTTCTTGTTCGGCACCTGGCAGCTCAACTTAAAAGAACTAGAAAGTAATATTGAAGAAAACTGTGAATAGTTATTAATATTTCCACAAGTGACAAACGAAAACAGACATAACTTAAAGGGAGTGATTATAACCAACAACCTATTGTTTGATACCAGTATTACCTCAAAGTAGAAGAATACAACTACACACTTATATTAGAATAATATTGTATGTATGGACAGAAGATCTACTGTGTTATTGGACTGTTGTAAATGATTCTTTTGATTTCACTTTTGATTGTCAGTCCTGGTTCAAAATAAATTAGAATCAGGATAATAAATTGTAAAAAAATTCTATTCATAACATCAAAACCCACCACAGGCGGTTAACTATCTTTATCTTGTTTCGTGTCAATTAGCCGGATAGAAGTGAAGAAATTACTATTTAAAATTAGTTAGTGACTTTTAAATAACCATATGGACGATAAGAAAGTGAAGTGGAAGAAGAAAATGAAGATTAAGAAAAGGAAAGGAAAGGAAACGGTAAAGGATGTGGGGAATTATGAACTCGTCAAAAGAAATAATAAAAACAAATAAGTTGAAGACACCATAAAGAAAGAAAGGAGGTGACATTTACAACTTAATTATGAATAGGACTAGCAATAACCCGTCAAACTTGACGGGTTTTTAATTATAGTGTGCTGTTTCCGTTCCCGGATGAGCAGATAGAAATACATTCTTAGAGTGTTTTTGGTTTCTTTCCATTATACAGTGTAATCAAACTGTTCATGAACACCGTCATTTGAACGCTTTTCTTTGTTGATTGTAACTATTTTCGGGAGAGTATATATAATGGAAACAATACAATTTTTCAACACAGTTGCATTCCTCAGCTGTGACCAACGTACACACGGCGAGAATTATGTTATTTTAGATTCAATTTAAAAGTTCTTTGTTGACAACATTTCGTGTGAAAGTGCGTGGATTTTTTTCAAACAGTGTTCCCAATAAGTGGTTTTAACAACAACTTTCAAGTTTTCATGATTTGTACATCGGCTGAGGGCTCATGCACACCAATTTTTACGCGATACTAATTTCTTGACAGAATAGAAAAAATAAAATAAAATAAAACCAAAGTATTTGTTTTATATAACATCCACGCTGCGCAAGTTGTACACCGTGCGTTGCGCACTTTCTTTTCTGGCGCGAGTTACTATTCTGAGTGAGACCGACCGACGTAACATACATCGGTAATTATGTTAGTTGGGATATAACATGGATCGACACACTGAGTAGGAAAATATTAATTTATAAATATAGATTATAGAAGGTTCGAGACTGAACAAGCTAATACATCAAGACAAGCTAATGAAAATGGAGAACATGAAATAAGAGAGAACACGTAAACACGGAAAAACAGAACGGCAGGAATAAACAGAAATGAGATTTTCTGAAGGAAATAACATGCAACCCGCTTAAGATATAATACCAACTAATCTCATATATAATAATATTTAGATATAAGCTGAATGTGGGTATTAAACAGAAGAAAAAAGAAAATAAAGATTTGAAGACAGCTAAAGAAGCTCCAGTGAATGCGTATAACGGCTTAACCGTTGTGCTTATTGGGAGGCGACAAGCCTGTTCATCACTTTAATTATGGAGAGCTCAGTGTTCTCCCTTGCATGCGTTAATTGGCACGTAGATCGATTCGGAAATGCATCTTTGCTTTCTAAAATCTGGCATTTTTATTAATTTTTTTTATAAAATTTACCTTCTTGCAACACAGGACCGAGATTGTTAATACCACATCTCCATATTACTGTACTAACTGGTTCGATCTGGTTTGGTTTTAAGGACTATCTTCATTGCACACGGACAACTCCATCAGTGCTCCGATCTCCTCCCTTAGATCACACAAGGAGGATCTCAGCACAGTGCACGAACTCCGTAGCACCGGCGAGAATCACAATGCGTGTAAATAGGAATCACTTACTTACTTACTTACTTAGTCGTTCCCCTTCTACCGTGAGGTGTAGAGGTTTGGAAGAGAGAGCGCCAGACCATTCTATCAGCTGTAAAATAGGAATCACACATTCTATAAATGTTTTTTGTGGTGGGTAGGTTTCTAATTTTTTTATTTTGCCAGGGCAGCGGCCTGATAGGCCTACTCTAGACGATTTCCAACTGCCGAGGGGTGTTTAACGTGCGCAACTTGCACACGGGACCTCATATTTTGTCGCCCTTATTCGAGAAGGCTAGCCATCTGATCTCAGTACCCAGGAGACCAGAGGGAGCTTGACATCATTGGGACCACTGGTTCTGAAAAAAAAAGGTTTTTCATAAATTATATTTCCTCTACTGGGAATTGAACCCAGTACCTTTAGAATTCGAGGAGGAAGCCATACCTCTGAGCCACTTCAACCCCCATTATTACTAATTAAATAAATATTACTAATTCTGTAAGTGAGACTGGAACGAACAATGAAAAGCCCCGCCATCATTTCATGGAAAATATGGAAAAAGCGCATTACACAGTGTTACGGGTTGCTTCCCCTTAGCTCTGCAGTAGTGGTCCAACAGTGGCCAAAACCTAGCTAGAGTATTTAATGTGGGCCTTGAAAGGTGTCTACCTTCGCAGAAGATTACTCTTGGCAGAGTTGTAGATAGAAGGATAATGATACTTCAACCTCGAGGGGGTTTTCACTAGATATTTCAAAAGTCAAGAACAATGCTGAATGAATCTGAGCACGTTAACTTTGTATCTGACCCACTGCTTTTTGTGAAGAAGGATTATCTTATAATTAGATCGTTCACACCGCCAGCTGAATTACTCAGTGAAATTCTTCCTATTATTTTATAGCTCTGTTTAAGTGTATTTAAGAAATTGACTGAGACATACGGTTGGAGTACATTCAAAATGATTAAATCAATGTTAAATTTGTACATACAAAAATAAAAAATTTAATAATCAATATGGTTAACAGTTTAAGAATGAATAATTTTTTTTTAAAGTAATCATCACAGGGTGATGTTATGGTTTTCGAAAATGGACAGTTCACTAGGCAGCTTTCAAGTTTGTACTTAGCTGCCAATAGTTTGATGGTTTCAGCTCCCGCTGATGTTTGGTTCTTTGCAGATAGATGACTGCATCGCACGTGTCCCTGGTCAAGATTTAAGAGTTGCAGCACGTTCCAAGTAGAATCAGGGAGTAACTGCAAAGCTGGTCCCGTGTCTCTAAGACCCGTCTGATGATGGTGTATTGCGTCGACTTCGGACCACTTATACTCTCACTTGTTCAAGAGATAGTACCCTCATTGGTACCACCGACTAGTGTCACAAAAGAAGAGAAAAAATACCCTCTAGAGTATTGAGTTTTCTTGACACAAACTTTACCCTCTCTGAGAATTAATCTTAATCTCAGTGAGCGGAAAACGTTCTTTACATTTAGATTGAATAGGCTTACATTTACTTCTACATTGGTCGAAAAGGTTAACAATATAATAAGTATATACATCATGTCTCTCATCATTTACTCCCTGCTCCATATGAAACTTGGGACTACCTCTGAGTTTGGTTCTCTATAAGAAACTAGCATAAAACAGTCACCAGCCCTTGCAGTGGTGGTTCATGAAATGATCACTCAATATGCTGAGGTTGCCAGCCTCGTATGACTT
Organism: Oreohelix idahoensis; assembly: GCA_024509875.1. Lineage (NCBI taxonomy): Eukaryota > Metazoa > Mollusca > Gastropoda > Stylommatophora > Oreohelicidae > Oreohelix > Oreohelix idahoensis. The sequence continues at coordinate 267,766 of JAMPIV010017054.1, forward strand.
GGACATCCACTAGCAATTTTCACATAATATTCACATGTCAATATACGAGGGGGACTTCAAATGAAAACCTTAAATTTGTGATAGAAATTCGAAACACCGTGCTGCCATTGTCATGTATGCTGGCAGTATTGTTTCTAAGGACGCCAAGAGTGTCCTGCAGGTGGCATCACGGTGCAGACTAACCACATGACGTCACAGTAGGAGTTTAAAGATGGCCGCCCAACTAGTGATATGCACCAAAGAGGAGCAACGTTCTGTTATCCGTTTTTTAACAGCGAAGGGGTGAAACCTATAGAAGTTCATCATAGTAACCACTGCGTTCTATACAAGTCCCCCAGCGCGTACAAAGTGCATGGATTCCTCTAGAAAAGAATTCTTTTGGTCGCGTGTGTAGCCTCTCATGCACGACCTGCTGCACCTCTTCATCGGACCTGAAAGTCTTTCCTCCCATCGTCTCTTTGAGTGGTCCAAAGACGTGGTAATCACTTGGGGCTAGGTCTGGCGAGTACGGCAGATGTGGAAGACACTCAAAGTGCAGGTCCTCTATGGTTGCAACCGTTGTACGGACAGTATGGGTCCAGAAGTCCATGTCGTTTGGATTTGACTGCGGGTCTAAGATGATTCCGGAGAAGATCTGTATACGTGGCACTAGTGACAGGGTTCCCCTGGGCATGTAGTGCTCTAAAATAACGCCTCGTTCATCCCAAAAGAGAGTCAGCATAACCTTCCCTGCAGATGGCTGCGTGCGGAACTTCTTCGGTTTCGGTGAGGAAGTATGGTGCCATTCCTTGTCCCAGAACTCACGCCGTTTCGGAATTTCCACCTAAACTCGTACACTTGCTGGAGTGACAGGTATGCATCACCGTACTGGACCTTCATTCACCGATGAAATTCTATAGTTTTCACCCCTTCGCTGTTAAAAAACGGATAACAGAACGCTGCTCCTCTTTGGACAATGCCACGGTGTTTCGAATTTCTATCACACATTTAAGGTTTTCATTTGAAGCCCCCTCGTATACATATTATTTCACGTGTTAATAATGCAAAATATAGAATTATAAATGTACAACTTACTCCAAAATCTCATTTGGGAATACAGACTGGCTTCTGGCTCAGAGAAATAGTTACGACAACTTGTTTAAGATGCCTCTTTACGTGTTCTGGTGTGTTACTTTACAATACGTTCCCACTCTGACCTGGTGTTCAGATTCCTTGGATTCCTGTTTTTCGTGTTAATAAAGGCAGAGTTTTCCTGGGATATAACGTCAAGATTCTCAAACAAGGTCCGGTCTGATAAATGGAATTCTGATCCTATTCTTTACTCTGGCTGTCTGGCAGGACTCTTGGCGAGTTGAATTTCACAGTGCTTTATCCCAGCGAAAGTGTCAGGTTATATTACAACTTTCGTAACACGCACGTTGTTTTTTACTATTAGACCAGGCTCCAACCAGAAATGTTGTAATGTTTAAAACTCGAATGCCGACCAATAGTTTCAATTATGCGTGGTTAATGGGGTTTATTCAAAACATTTCCTCATAGGAAAATTATGTGTGTTATTTAAAAGGACACTTTCCAAATATGGAATTGTTATATCCGTCGATTCGCGGTAATGATTGCAACTACAACTCCCTGCATTATCACAAATAATGTCTTCGTAACAATTCTGTCTGGAAGCTATTACTACATTCCGTCTTTCAGATGCATGTCTGTAATATGTCCGCAGACGGATAACTTCTCTCCCCGTACTTGTGCAAACACCGACCATCGTTTGACCATCTGGGCTGTGACTCTTCACGACAGTAATTAGAAGGTCACACTAGCCATATCAGCAACATGCGAGCTGGCTTTGCCATTTCCGTGTGAATCCGGCGCCCAATGTCTAGTACACGAGAATAGTACATACATGACTGTCGATTTAGACTGCATCATCCGTCTACTCTTTCCGCAGGGGTGAACATGCAAACAGTCATGACGAATTATTACAGGAAGAAGTGCAAACAATGACTCAAAAATGCCAATTACCTGTCGGACAATAGGGGAAGGAAAGCTCCAGTACGTTCCATGCCCAGTCCGTCTGTCACGTGACATCAGTCCCAGCACGTTCCATGCCTAGTCTTTCTGTCTTGTTACATCAGCTCCAGCACGTTCCATGCCCAGTCCTTCTGTCTTGTTACATCAGTGTCACGTAGGGTTTATATTCATTTAATTTCCTACATCTTCTTCCTATTCTTTCACCCGATTTCTCTCTTTTATTATCTCTGTATTTCCTTTTTCCTGTATATTTTTCATCCATTCGTTTTTGTGAATATTATTTTCATATAATTCGCAAACTTTACCTGTTTTCCTTTCTCTAAAACTGAGAATCGCACCTGGGTGGTATTGCGTACATGTCAGTCGCGCTGGTCGGACGATAGGCGTGAATTTACAGCATTCGCTAGACATTCGTCTGAGGGTCTCTGGCCTGGGGCGTGAAAATTCACCCGAGGGACATGGAAAGTAGACAGAGAGACTGCATTTCAGTAAACGCATGAGCTTTTTCGTCAGGAAAAACCCGGCTTAGCGTGAAAATCCACTCCGCACTGCAGACGGTGGTCTGAGATTTGCAACTCATGCAAGCCCTCGGCCACTGATGGCTGTTACGTCACGCGATAAGCGGACGAAGGTGTTATACGGACAAGGGAGATAATTTCGCTTGGCGAAATAAGTTTGGGCCTTTTGTCTGATTTTAAAGATATTGGCCAAGTTTGAAACTTTAATTTCATTCTCGCTCATAGACTCACAGTAGATAGGTTGCTCGTAAACAGAATAGCTGTTAGCGAAGTATCTCAGTTTGTTTCGGCAATTTGTCGAACTTCTAGACTTCCAGAAATATTTTCAGCATTTTTATTCTTAAGTTGTGCGACTACCTGTAATTCTGTGGTTGAGGTAATTAATATGATAGATATATATATAGATTTTGTGAGTGTTAAAGTGTTTAATCGCTTAATTCATTTTAATCTATTTCTTTAGCGCAGAAGAGAAATAAAGTGGTAGGCTATTATATTTTCTAGGGAAGCATTCAGTGGAAAGCAGAATAAAATTAAAATTTCTAGCTTATAACGGCAATTGTAGCTATTTATGAATTTAATTTAACCGCTAATACTCAGTCGAGTGTATTTTTCTAAACTAACGTATAAACTCTAGAATCGAGCCTCATGAATGGTGACGGAATACGCACGTGTTCCTAATTCATGAGGATTGCTGATTTTTTAAATATAACTTACGTCACGGGAAGTTTAAATGATAAGCAAAGCTCTCTGCTTGCAAGTTTAAATGTAAGTTATAACCAGTACAGATTCTGTTTATTTTATTATATGTGTTATTTTTCCTCCACACAGTGAAAGTTTTGGGGTGACCCTAACTTTACCAGCACCTAGTAGTAGTTTCCATACTTGTGAAGAAATAGACAGTCCTTATTTTGAACCACGTGGGTTTCTTAAGTACCACTGGTCTAAACAGTGCATATGCAACCCGAGTTAGCCAGAAATACTGTATCCCAATAACGGGTTTTCAAAGACTGTAATGATAAATACTGGACCTTGGAGCCAGATCTTAATTTCTTCTAGAAAAACTCTACGTAATCTTTCTGCCTGGTGGCGCGAAATACTTCAAGTATTAACTAACATTTCCCGATATATATATATATATATATATTTTTTGTGGACAAATCTGTGGTGTGACTAAAGTGAATCCTATACTGAGGGAAGGCACCGACCTGACATTCATCATTTCTAGAAACCTACGCTATTGACACTGTGCTCTGCTAACTCCCGCGCCTGGAATAATTTTAGGTGACTTAATCAGACATTTGAACAAATTTGCACACCCAAGTAGTCGTTCCCGGAGACTCCGAGTTAAATACGTCTTTTGGAACTGGGGATTTCTTGGCAGAAGACTGCATTTTTTGAGTCTGTGTGAAAATCTAAAATCAGTGTGTTCCAAGAGGCAGCGAGCAAAGTCGTGAGTACCTGTATGAGAGGCCATGGCGGAATGAATGAGTGTACGCTGGTTTGAGTGATATTTTCACTATTATATCTTTGACACCCTGTTGCTGTCCTATTTTTTTTCAATCTGCATAATTTGTTGCTAAGGCTAGAGTTCTTGTATTTTTGTCTTAGGTTAAATCAGGTTTTTTTTTAAAACTCTGTGCATATAATTACGAGATAAAACAAAGAAAACTCTTAGACTCAAACCCTATGTATCTGTGACTCGGGCGCCATCATCTGTTCTCTTAACGGGGCCGGGCTAAACCTAGAGTTAACACTATAACGGGGCTATCATCCTTGCAACATTTCCTTGAATTTTTATGACTATGTGTATATGTATTTTCCTTGATGTACTTTCTTTGATGTTGTGAGCCGATTTTTCCTGATATTAAAATCGCTCTTGAACTTAATAATAGTGTTTGGTCAGCTCGTTCTAGATAATATATATATCATTGTTATAGTTTTCCCACGTCTGTGTGTTTACCATTCGTCACGTGTATGTGCGTGCCTGTGAGTGATAGAAATATACGTAATATGTATATTGGTGTAGTCTGTCTGACGCTGTAACAACTGTTGTAGAAGATAGGTGAGAGAGAGAAGAATTCTTTTCGCTTTCAGAGACAGCCACTATATCAAAATCTATCATCTCACGTGTGTGGAAATTCTATTACCTTTCACTAACTCTCACTGAGTCTATCACCTATTCAAACCTATTCAGAAGGGACCAAACCTAGTCTTAATTCTCCTATCGAAAATCTACGACAATCAGCTCCAGTACGTTTCCATGCCCAGTCCTTCTGACATCAGCCCCAGCACGTTCCATGCCCAGTCCTTCTGTCTTGTTACATCAGCTCCAGCACGTTCCATGAAGAATTCTTTTCGCTTTCAGAGACAGCCACTATATCAAAATCTATCATCTCACGTGTGTGGAAATTCTATTACCTTTCACTAACTCTCACTGAGTCTATCACCTATTCAAACCTATTCAGAAGGGACCAAACCTAGTCTTAATTCTCCTATCGAAAATCTACGACAATCAGCTCCAGTACGTTCCATGCCCAGTCCTTCTGAGATCAGCCCCAGCACGTTCCATGCCCAGTCCTTCTGTCTTGTTACATCAGCTCCAGCACGTTCCATGCCCAGTCCTTCTGTCTTGTTACATCAGCTCCAGCACGTTCCATGTCCAGTCCTTCTGTCACGTTGCATCAGCCCCAGCACGTTCCATGCCCAGTCCTTCTGTCTTGTTACATCAGCTCCAGTACGTTACATGCCCAGTACTTCTATCTTGTTACATCAGCTCCAGCACGTTCCATGCCCAGTCCTTTTGTCATGTGACATCAGCCCCAGCACGTTCCATGTCCAGTCCTTCTGTCTTATTACATCAGCACCAGCACGATCCATGCCCAGTCCTTCTGTCTTGTTACATCAGCTCCAGTACGTTCCATGCCCAGTCTTTCTGACATCAGCCGCAGCACGTTTCATTCCAAGTCTTTCTGTCTTGTTACATCAGCTCTAGCACGTTCCGTGCCCTGTCCTTCTGTCTTGTTACATCAGCTCTAGCACGTTTAATGCCCAGTCCTTCTGTCTTGTTACATCAGCTCCAGTACGTTCCATGCCCAGTCCTTTTGTCATGTGACATCAGCCCCAGCACGTTCCATGTCCAGTCCTTCTGTCTTGTTACATCAGCTCCAGTACGTTCCATGCCCAGTACTTCTGTCTTGTTACATCAGCTCCAGTACGTTCCATGCCCAGTCTTTCTGTCACGTGACATCAGCTCCAGCACGTTCCATGCCCAGTCCTTCTGTCTTGTTACATCAGCTCCATTACGTTCCATGCCAAGTACTTCTGTCTTGTTACATCAGCTCCAGTACTTTCCATGCCCAGTCCTTCTGTCACGTGACATCAGCTCCAGCACGTTCCATGCCCAGTCCTTCTGTCACGTTGCATCAGCCCCAGCACGTTCCATGCCCAGTCCTTCTGTCTTGTTACATCAGCTCCAGTACGTTACATGCCCAGTACTTCTATCTTGTTACATCAGCTCCAGCACGTTCCATGCCCAGTCCTTTTGTCATGTGACATCAGCCCCAGCACGTTCCATGTCCAGTCCTTCTGTCTTGTTACATCAGCTCCAGTACGTTCCATGCCCAGTACTTCTGTCTTGTTACATCAGCTCCAGTACGTTCCATGCCCAGTCTTTCTGTCACGTGACATCAGCTCCAGCACGTTCCATGCCCAGTCCTTCTGTCTTGTTACATCAGCTCCAGCACGTTCCATGTCCAGTTCTTCTGTCACGTGACATCAGCTCCAGTACGTTCCATGCCGTTCTCATCATTTTCATCTGTCTCCAGTTCTGTTCAGTGCTTTTGCGGAGTACATAGATTCACATAATAAAATTATTTGCGGCTTTCAAAGAACACTTGTAACTTATTTTATTTTTCTTTGTCTCTAAAGAGGAAATATTCCAGGTTGAAACGGTTGTCACAGTTCTTCTGTTGCTTGTCTTTGTTATTGTCTCTTTTTTCAAAATCGCCGAAAGAAATAGAGCATAGCTAAAGTTGACAATGTTAGGGTTGTTATTATATATTTTTTTTAGAAAATAACTTAATCAGACTGTTTCAGACGATGACTAAAGAAGGCATGTACGGCAAATGCCGACAAACTATTTTTATTTCCGAAATATCTGATACTGAACATGCCATTCCTTTAACAGCACATGTCTTATGTCTTTGTTCCTGGTTCGTCCCATTCCATTTCTTGTATTGTTGATATTATTTCGTAAATAGAAAGGCAGGATTTCACCGGAAACATATTACCGCAACTTCTACTAATGCAACAACCACATCGTTGAGCTCTGCAGAAACAATTGCTAGTAACAGACAGACACAGACAGACACAGACAGACCAGACAGACCAGACAGACAGACAGACAGACCAGACAGACAGACAGACAGACAGACATATAGATAGATAGATAGATAGATAGATAGATAGATAGATAGATAGATAGATAGATAGATAGATAGATAGATAGATAGATAGATAGATAGATAGATAGATAGATAGATAGATAGATAGATAGATAGATAGATAGATAGAACGAACGAACGAACTTTATTTTCAAAGGGTTAAGAATTGGGCACGCAGGCCCGTCTTACATTCTGCCCTTCTTCTCTCTGTCATCTTACATACCGTATCCTTTCAATAGCACATGTATTTTTAGCATTATTTAAGCATACAACATTATCGAGGTAAAATAATAACATACATTTGTAACATCCAGACATAATCAATTGGGGGGGGGGGGGGGAAGGGGGGGGAAATTATTAATTAAAATAAATTAACAAAAATTAATACCTTAAAAAAAATTAAAAAATAAAATTAAAAAATTAAAAAAAAAAAAAACTAACAAACACAATCTAAACCGTTCATACAGTAAATAAGACATAATTTGAAACGTAATCAGATAATGGTGGCATATAATAAGAACTCGTGACATTTTGGAAATCTGCTGAATTAGCTGGGACATCAGCTCCAGTACGTTCCATGCCCAGTCTTTCTGTCACGTGTCATCATCTCCAGCACGTTTCATGCCCAGTCCTTCTGTCTTGTTACATCAGCTCCAGCACGTTCCATGCCCAGTCTTTCTGTCACGTGTCATCATCTCCAGCACGTTCCATGCCCAGTCCTTCTGTCTTGTTACATCAGCTCCAGCACGTTTAATGCCCAGTCCTTCTGTCACGTTGCATCAGCTATTACTACATTCAGTGTTGTCAGCGCATGCGGAAAATGTTCCCACAGGTGAGCAGCTTTGAGTCTCAAGCAGATACTGCCACAGGGAGTGAATTGTTGACGCCTCCACTACACGAGATCCAGTTTTATCACCTATGCTCCTTAGGGAGGTAAAGGGTATTGACTGATAGATGAGAATCGTACATATAGGCCCGTCTTGCATTTTGCCCTTCCTCTTACTCATCTTTATTGCTAGGTATCCAGACATTCTTCAACATACTTAAGGTATTAGTTCAATGGCGATGCAACATTATAAGTAGTATAAAAGCATACATTTACAGTATCTGATTACAATTAAGAAGTAAGGTATATTAAAATGAAAAACTAGATCATCAGACCCTCCATACAGTATATTAGATAATAATAATTCGAAACATAATCCCTTAGGGCGGCATATAATCCGCACTCATAATGTATTTGAACAGTCTACGATTATATGAGTAGGGACTGTGCATGTTTTTCAGGTCATGTGGAAGATTGTTCCAAAGATGAGCAGCTGAGTAAGCCAAGCTCTTCTTGTACAAATCTAGCCTCGGCTTGGGTACCTCTAACTGGTTTAAGCGCTGACTACGTTTTTCATTGAATTTGAAAAGTGGCCACAGATACGTTGGAGCATTATGTGACAAGATTTTGTGAGCGAATTTAGCTTTGTTAAATAGGAAGCGCTTTCTAAGGGGTAATATTTTAAGATAGTTATATAGATCTATACAATGTGTTTGGTGTTTATCAGCAACTAGGCGCACTGCACGGTTTTGAAGTGAATGAAGCCTTTTTGTGTTGGATATGGAACAACCATCCCAGATTGTGGAACAATAGTCTAGGTATGTTTGTATGTGAGATGTGTAGAACATTTTCCTTGCCCCCTAGATAGATAGATAGATAGATAGATAGATAGATAGATAGATAGATAGATAGATAGATAGATAGATAGATAGATAGATAGATAGATAGATAGATAGATAGATAGATAGATGGATAGATAGATAGATGGATGGATGGATGGATGGATGGATGGACGGACGGACGGACGGACGGACGGACGGACGGACGGACAGACAGACAGACAGACAGACAGACAGACAGACAGACAGACAGACAGACAGACAGACAGACAGACAGACAGACAGACAGACAGACAGATAGACAGATAGATAGATAGATAGATAGATAGATAGATAGATAGATAGATAGATAGATAGATAGATAGATAGATAGATAGATAGATAGATAGATAGATAGATAGATAGATAGATAGATAGATAGATAGATAGATAGATAGATAGATAGATAGATAGATTCCCACAAGACTAGAGGAACAAAGCAGAATTGTAGAAATGTTTTCCAACCCGATTCATTCTTGTAAAACACTTACATCATTGACCGACTTGTTCCCTCTAACCACATCCACTTGTTCCCTCTAACCACATCCACTTGTTCCCTCTAACCACATCCTCTTGCTCTTCCTTCGAGAAGCCATACTCATACATTATTAATCAGTCTTTTCTCAGGTTAGCTCTTACAATTATCCTCGTACACAGAAATTCCAGCCCCGCCTTTTGTTGCTATCAGACCCTTCCACATCTTTCCTTAAGTGAACCATACTGTCGTATTAATTCCAGACTGTCACGAGGAGCCTTGATTTCAATCGCAAATTCAAGTATCCAGAGCCAATTAATCAGCCGAGCACACAATATTCTTGTACAGGGGTGCCCCACAGTGGCGCCCTCTTATGTAATGAAAGAGCAATTTGCAAGCACGCGCATGATGATCCTCAGGGGACATTTTTTTTATTAATCCTTATAGAGTTCTATTTATTGCAAAGATTTTTTTCCCTGGCTTTTATGAGATCAGTTTAAGATTTGATAGTGAAAACTGTAACTATGTGGAAGTGTCAACCAGTCTGTAGGGCTTACTGGGCTGTTTAAATCCCATATTCAGGGAGAGAGAGAAAGACAGAGAGAGAAAGAGAGAGAGAGAGAAGGGCAGGGGTAGATATAATAATGAGAGATAGAGAGATAAGTACGTGGTTGGAGAGATTACCAAAGCAATGCTCATATTACACGGTTCAGACACGGTGGAAGACATGACACATGCTGACAGAGACAAGATATGTCAGAACAATTAGTCGTATGTCAATACTCGCTGTAGTCGAGGAGCGGAGGTTGCTGTTATGGGGTAGAGCAGACAAAGGAATGGCATGATGGATATGTGTAACAATATAGATAGTGTCACAGAGAGTTTTATGATCAATACATTTTCTATTTTCCTTTCTTTCTCTACCCGTGTCCTCTACCTTATTATCACTCTTTTATCCTTTTTGTATTTTTTCGCATTCGTTCGTTTGCGACTTAAACATTACTATTTTCATATTCAAACTTTCGCCGAGTGTCTGTTCTCATTTAGAAACGCACTAGTGATGTTATTACGTAGATGCCAGGCTCGGGAGGTTATTGTGTTGTAGACGTAAACTGTGAATATTCGCTTTCGCCAGACTTATAGGCGACATATCGTCTGCATTTTCACCTGCCACAATGAGTTGCATCGGCTGAGCGCTCAGGTGGGCGCGATAACCGACATCTCCAAGACGCAATTTGAGACATTTGTCTGGAAATCCCATCTGACACGGCACTCACGGTTGGCCCGGGTCAGCGTGAGGTGTGAAGACGAAAAGTGTCTGTTATGGCAAACGTCTAGTAATGGGAAGTGTTAAATGTAAGGTGTTTAAGACGGAAAGGGGAGATTATTTCGTTTTGCGAAATAAGTTGGGACCCTTTGTCGGGTTTAAGATATTAACCAGAGTTTGAAACTAGATTTTCATTCTTACTCCTAAATCTGCAGTAGACAGATCGCCAGGGTAGAAAAATATCTTGCGTATTGAAAAGTCTTTAGTTTCTGGGCAACATTTTGCCGAGTTCTAGACTACCATAATATTGAATTATTCTAGTTCGTGGTATTAATCTGTAGTTCTGTGCGGAGGTAATTTTGTGAAGTGTTTAAAGTGTTAAATCGCTTATTTCCCTAGTTAGATTTTTGTGCAGATTAATTAAAATATAGTCTGTATTATTTTCTAGTGACGTGTTTCAGTGGAAAGCAGAATAAAGTATAATTTCTAGCTTAAAACCAGGTAGCTATCAGGAATTAAATTTAACTGCTAAATAATCAGACGAGAATATATTTTAAAATTAACTTATAACTGAAATGCTACATCAGTGAGTATTGACGGGATACGTAAGTATTCCTAATTCATGATGATTGATTTTATGTATATAACTTATTTTACGGGAAGTTTTAAATGATAAGTCAAGCTGTACGCTTGCAGTTTAAAAATGTAAGTTATAACGAGTACCTAGTATGTATAATTATTTTATATGTGTTTTTTTCCTTTATTCAGTGAATACTGGGGTTAACCCTAACTTTGCCAGCGTTAAGTACTGATGAGTGATATCTGTGAAGAACTAGAACATTTTCCTTGAAAGCCTTGGTGCATAATCTTTACAAGTACCCTATAGGTTAAATGAAGTAACAAGCCTATCGCGCCATATTTAATTCTTCCTGAGAAACAACTCAAGTACATTTTTAGCCTATGGGGCAAGTAACATATTAACGTCAGTAACATTCCGACGGAGTTTTGACTAGTGGTGTAGTGTCCAAAGATAGTCCTTTTCTGAAAGTAGACACCGATCTGACATTCCTCATTTCTAGAAACCTAAGCTATTGACACTGTGCTCGTTGTTAATGTTCGTGCCTGGACAATTTTAATGTGACCTAAACAGACATCCGAAAAATAAGAACACCCAGGGAATCGTTCCCGGAAGCAGAGAATTCAACCCGTCTTTTTGGAACTGGGGATTTATTGGTCAAAGACTGCCATTGACGATTCTGTATGTGAATGTCCTAAAAATTATGTTTCCAGATGCTGTTAACAAAGCTGTAAGTATGCAAGAGTGCACGTGGCCACGGCTGAGTAAATAGAGTGAATGCAGGTCTGAGTGTTTTCTTTATTGTTGTAATTTGGCACCCATTTTGCTGTCTTAACTTTCTTTATGCAAGTATTGCTAACCATAATTCCCTTAGAATAGAGCAGAGATATCCAGTCTGTCCATACCTTGAAAAAAACGAGGAAAATATTAGACCAAATCATATGTATCTGTGACTCTTTGGGCTATCATCTTTCTCCTAACGGGACTGTGGGCTAAACATCAAGGGAAGATCATAACTATGGGTCTATCATTTCTTGTAGCGATTCCTTGATTTTTATGACTATTTGTATATGCTTTGATGTAATTTTATATGTTGTGAGAGAAGTTTGTTATGATAATTAAACTACTCAATAATTATTCCAGCGTGTCGGTCAGTTTCGTTCCAAAATATCTATATAATCACTGTTATAGTTTTTCCCACGTCTGTGTGTTTAACTGTCGTCACTTGAATGTGCGTGCACGTGAGTGGATAGAGATATATTAATATATATATATATATATATATATATATATATATATATATATATATATATATATATATATATATATGTGTGTGTGTGTGTGTGTGTGTGTGTTTAGATGTCTGACTCCTCTAAATCTGTCGTAGAAGATAAGCAGAGAGAGAGAGAATATTTCTCGATCTCAGAGACAGCCTCTATCACATTCTACCATCTCACTCGTGGAAATCTCTTTCTATTATCATCTCTCACTGTGACTATCACTTATTCTAATCTATTCAGAAGGGACCAGCCCAAGTCTTAATTCTCCTATCGAAAATCTACGACAGATAGTATATATGAGGTTACTGTTGCCAGCTCCTTAGAATATCATGTCTTGGCGCTGTATTCATCATCATCATTTTACGTTTATGCTGCCTCTGACTTCTTCTTCTTCAAGTAACATACCTAGTGGCTTAGGAGATCATGTCTCTCCACAACTTCATGTCTCCAGTACAATTTATCAATTCTGCTGTTGACTTCTTTCTATGCCACGATGTCAAACTGTCTAGTATTTGCTCTCTTTTTATTTCCTCTATCTCTTTTTTACTTCACTCTTACCTGTTGTTACGATATATTCCATCTCACCTGTTGTTACGATATATTCCAACTTTCCTCTTCTCACAACATGCCCCAAAAAGTGGTTTGCTTCTTTCTAACTTGTGAAATAAGTTTCATTTGCACATTGGCCTCTTTCAGGACATCCTCAATACCCTTTTTGGCTGTCCATGGTATTTTTAATATTCTTCTGTATAGCCTCCGACTTAAAATCTAGATCTGGCTCATCCAGATTGCTTGTTGACGTTTTTGTGGTGAAAATGTGTTACATGATGAGGTAACCAGCCTCATGTCCAACCCGCCTTAATCACATTTTTAAGAACATGCCTGGTAGTGTACAATGTTACTATTCTATGCCCCCCTTTAGGGCCCCGGTAACACCAGACAAGTGGTAGTGGAACAATAGATGAGAAAACAGGACAAACATTGAAGAACCTGTTGATAGAATCTGGTCTGGAATCCCCAGAGAAAGAGAGGCAGAGGTAGACATAAAACACACGGAGAAGAAGACTGGAGATAGAAGTGACAATGATGAGGAGAACGTAGAAAGAACTTGAGCTGATATCATGTGACACGAGGATTTGGCATGTATTTGTTGAAGGTCTAAGCTCCTTGGAGAGCAAAGGGTATTGACTGATACTCCCTCTGGGTCATGGTAACACCACAACACTGCACTCGGACCATTACACAGCTACTAGTAGTAAAATACACAAAAGCAAACAAGGACACATGAAATTTCAACACGTCAGAGCATAAAAACTAACACGATCAAATGAATATTCTATTAAAAGTCAAGAAGGAAATAAACAACAAATTCTGAAGAAAATAGGTCGTACCAAATCAAATAAATTATAAATAACAACATGATGGCAATAAAATACAAAAACAACAATAAAATTACACAAACTAATATAATTATAACCAAAATTAGGTTGAGCTCTGTAGACTATACCGAGATTGTGGGTAAGCGGAGGCAAATGAAGCTTACATGATGCTATTCCATTCTTCTGCCATTTCGTTTAGGACAAAAAATGAAAATGAAAAAAAGACCTCTTCGTATAATATTTTGTTTCCTACGCTTACAAGTGATCGGTTTGAGACTTGTCAATGGCAAGTGTAAATATATGCAAGTATACGAATAATAATAATAAGAATAATCATCTAACAGAAATAGAAATGCCCAAACTGTCCTCTTTGCACACAACCTGCCTAAGGTAAATTCTTCGAAATTTCTGGCCGAACACCATCACCAACCAAGAAGTGCTAACTCGGAGCCACCAAGAAGACATGCACGCCATCATAATGAGTAGACGCTGGAACTGGGTTGGCCACATCCTCAGCAGAGACCCTGACGCCATCACCAGAACTGCCATGACATGGACTTCAGAAGGAAAGCGAAAGCAAGGCTGGCCAAAAGCTGCCTGGCGGAGAACTGTGGAGGCAGAAATGCAAATAATGAACCAGAGCTGGGCCACCAAACGAAGAATGGCTGCCAACCGAGCAAAGTGGAGGCAGTTTGTTGCTGGCCTACAAGACGCCACTAGGCATGATGGTCACTGACTTCTTTGTCAGTCAGTGGCCAAGAACCAATGTAGAAGAAGATGGTTTACCTGGGTAGCTTAAAAAAAGTACCATATGAACTGAGAGAAAATAATAACGGAAACATGATAGAGTAATGAGAGGTAAATATGGGGCTAAAGAGCTCGAATGATCACAAAGGAAGTAAAATACGCGATAAACACATTAAAAAATAAAGTATGGAAGGATAGAAATTGTCGCTTGGCTAAGTGCTACTATTTGGCAGTAATCACTTAGGAGAAAAGACTGAAAAATTAACAAAAATTGCCACGTTAGATCAGTGGTCGGTAACTGGTCAATCTTGAGGTATCGGTCGATCGTAGTTCGTGATTTGGTAGATCTCTAGGTGACGGATGGGGGAACAAGAATTATTAACCTAAGCAATTTTCGGACTAACCTCTTCCACCGGCAATTAATAACGCAGTGTCCCCGGGCTTAAATGTACTTTCACTGCATTTCCAGTGAAATACCGTTAGCCAACGTACTAAAATTCACTTCAGTCGAGAACTGTACAAGATAGAAAGCTATATTTTTTTTGAAGTGAGGTAAAATATTTAGCTAGTATTTCCCACCGCTCTGTTGATGGTATCCCAGGAAGCAGATCGTGCGGCAGTGGTATAAGCTACATATAGGCTAGCCTTGCGGTATTCCAAATTCCAGATACTCTGAAACCCGAAAACCGACGTGATTTTATCAAAGTAGATCTCCCGAGAGCTCAGTGTTTCTAAAGTGGATGCTTACAACTCCTGTGTGCCTATCTCTGTATTGGATGGTGTGAACGAGCTGAAAGAATTAAAATGCCCAAAATTATTTGTTTTTAAAGAAAAGAAAAGAATAAATAACGTTCAGATAAATCATTGTGAAATAATTATAAATAGTGCAGGAAGAAAGCAGTCTAGGGAGATCAAATGAAATTAAAACAGCAAATCTAAGAATATGCATAATGCAGAATTCAAACAGTAATAATAGAAGAAACTCTGCATAGTAGGCGGACAGACATAACACAAATTACGGACAAAAATAGCAACGTATGAGGATACGACAATAGAGCAGAGGTCCAGAAGAGGAATATTAGAAATAAAAAAAACTAATAGTAATTTCTTAGAGTGAAGACATAAAGGAAACGCTACACGAAAAACAAGACGCAAAGCAAAGGATATAATCAGACAAATAAATAAGGATGAAAAGCCGTTGTGAAGAACGTTAAAGATAGAAGACAAAGGAACACGAGAACGCAGTTCATCAAGAATGAATAAAAGAGATGCAGAGAGAAAAAATATCAGATAAGAAGAGACGAAGTAAAGAGATACATCACAAACAAATAAGGTCATAACTTGGGTAACTACAATATTCTAAGTTGTGAAGGGGAAATATTTTCTTACTTCCTGGTAGATTGATAAGATCACGTATTCTGATTTCTGGTATTTTCTGTCTGTGTGTCTCTGGGGCGGTTGTAGAATCCTCATAAAGATCTCATTTTCTACGTTCTTGGTTTTCTTGAACTCGTAAAATGGTGCCGAGAAGTCTACTCAATACCGTCACAGGCCGGCTCCTTTGCATAATTCATTTGCATAACTGATTTTGAACATGTCAGCGCCCAATTTGTCTGTTACGTTGTGTGAATTTTAATCAGAAAATTAAGGTCGAAGTTAAGAGTTCAAAAAGCACTACTAAGTAATATTCACCACATCTACCTAAGTGAATTCAAGTTTTATTGTAGAATGTTTTACCGTGACTGTGAACATCATGTTGACTGTGTTTATCATACTTTTATCACAGTCATAACGACGCATTTGTCTTAGCCGTACATTTCTCATAGTAATAGCTAGAGTTCCATTGTCCTATACATCCAGATGCAGGCTTCTTCTCTCTTAACTTTGCTGTAATCTAAAGCCACTGTTTGTATGAACTACTCTATGATGTTTTGACACTTCAATCACTTTCAGTTATTCATTGATCATCGTCCTTTCTGTAAAGAACAGACCTCAACAAATATATGTCAATCCCTCTTGTCTTGTACTATACAAGGTCTTTCCATGAATTTGTTATCTCCTTCATGTCTCTAAGTCTTATTCCCTTCTCTGTATGTGCTTTTTCTGGTCTTTCTCTCTTTCTCTAATCCTAGGGATTCAATAACAGGGACTTTCTTGAAATGTTATCGACTAGTTTTCAATCTGTGTTACTTAATGTTCAGTTTCTCTTTTCAATCGCTTATTTTGAGTTAATGTTATAAAGCTTTTTCTTTTTTGGGTTTTTTTTTGGCACATCGTGTCAATATAATAATACCATTATTCGATAATTTTCAATGGTTGTTGTTTTGTAATTATAATGTTGTCATTATTATATAGTATCCGTAATTCATTTCGCTTCTTCAGAATCTTTACAGTATGTATACATTTGCTGAAACCGCCAGCACAGATTATTCTGTTTACTCTGAGACACTGTCAAGGAAACTTATTTAAAAAAAAAAAGATGTACGTATTTCTGCGAGACATTGTGAATGAGAATATTCCATCGTATGACTTATCAATGATCCAAATCAATCTCGTTATCTCTCCCTGCTTCTACGAACGTCACTCCTTCTCATAATAGGAGTACTGCAATTTCACCAGAAAATAAAAGAGAAAGTGGAAATAAAGAAAATACACTGTAGTTATTACTATCTTGATAAAAGTAACAGTCATTCACTGAAAGACCCAGCCACCGTCCTAACTCATTTACCAAGACTGAAGACCCGAACTCCAGTGAGACAGTTGGTCCAAGAGTTCGCTGATCAGCTGGTATGAGAAATGCCGAGGCGTCGGTACATATTTTATAGAAATGACACTTTCTTTGAGCAAAAGAAGACTAGTCAAAAAACTAATCAAAGTGTTATTTTATCCTGGCTGGAGTGTGTCTAACAATGTCTGAAAAGGTGCAGACTCTGAGAACTACTTTTGTTGTCAATTTCTGGAGCCTTAGGTGTAGAGTAGTTGCTAGCAGTCTCTGAGCAAAGAAAGACAGAATAGGCCAACTTCTCCCTCGCGTATGTCGTAAGAGGAGACTAAGACGAGGCGGAGCATGGAGTTGGCAGACTCGTCATGTCAAACAAATTGCTACCAACGATCCAAGCATATCTGTGCGTCGGTGCACAATACGTTCAAGTGGACCGGCTATAGTAATGGTTCCATGCTCCACACGTTGTGACAACGGACAAAGAAAAAAAACATTCTGGTAGATATATTTACACTCTAAAAAAGTATGCGCATTTTGGTAATTATTTTATTTCGTTTTGGTAATTATTTTATTTGCAATTTCGTGATCTTTTGTTTTATAGAAATTTTCATCGTTGACTTTTTTTATTGTTTGTTAAACGTTGGGTCAAATATTTGAATACAAGCAAGAAACAAACTGGACAGGACATAATTGTCTTGTGCTCTTTCTGTCGCAAATGTTGATGACGACACTAATTCTGCTGTGATCATTTGATTGCTTCCTATTCCACTTCAACTTTCTTGCATCTTTATAGTCAAACTTGTCATGACTTATGGTCAATGGTCTAAGCACCATGCTAAAATAGAAAGGCCTGCCTTTTGTTTTAATGGGTGTGCAATTTAGCTTACATTATCAGTATTTTTCTGAAAAGCTGGCGGCAACTGTGATTGAATTGAGAAATATATGAAATCAAGGAAGACCTCTTGATATCAAATCACATACTGATAAGTTAAACTAACTTCATACCGCAGCAGGGGCTCTAAATTCCACGAAAATCGACCATATAGAAATCATTACAACGCTACAACCAATGGAGAGCAGACGTGACAACTGTCTTACAATAAGACGAAAACTTCAAGACTGGCAGGTCACCCCATGTGCCAGAGAATTAATAAGCTAGGAAGAGGCAGGCTCAAGAAAACTAACTTTGTGGCCAAGGCAAAAGAAAAAAATATAGCAAAGATAGATATGACAACAAACTCAGTCGCAAAGACAATTCCAGGAAGCACAACTATCCCACTGCTGAAAAGAAGATGCTTTCCTGAGCTAAAATCTGATATTCCAGGCATTGAAAGTAAAGGAACACAGACAGAAACACAAAGAAAGAGCATAGCAACCAAGTATATTGGCCTAAAATTTCCAGCACAGCTCTGGACACATGCATTAACTGATGGTTCAGCACAGCTCTGGACACATGCATTAACTGATGGTTCAGCACAGCTCTGGACACATGCATTAACTGATGGTTCAGCACAGCTCTGGACACATGCATTAATTGATGGTTCAGCACAGCTCTGGACACATGCATTAACTGATGGTTCAGCACAGCTCTGGACACATGCATTAACTGATGGTTCAGCACAGCTCTGGACACATGCATTAACTGATGGTTCAACACAGCTCTGGACACATGCATTAACTGATGGTTCAGCACAGCTCTGGACACATGCATTAACTGATGGTTCAGCACAGCTCTGGACACATGCATTAACTGATGGTTCAACACAGCTCTGGACACATGCATTAACTGATGGTTCAACACAGCTCTGGACACATGCATTAACTGATGGTTCATCACAGCTCTGGACACATGCATTAACTGATGGTTCAGCACAGCTCAGGACACATGCATTAACTGATGGTTCAACACAGCTCAGGACACATGCATTAACTGATGGTTCAGCACAGCTCTGGACACATGCATTAACGGATGGTTCAGCACAGCTCTGGACACATGCATTAACTGATGGTTCAGCACAGCTCTGGACACATGCATTAACTGATGGTTCAGCACAGCTCTGGACACATGCATTAACTGATGGTTCAGCACAGCTCTGGACACATGCATTAACTGATGGTTCAGCACAGCTCTGGACACATGCATTAACTGATGGTTCAACACAGCTCAGGACACATGCATTAACTGATGGTTCAACACAGCTCAGGACACATGCATTAACTGATGGTTCAACAAACAACGCAATTGAGAATGAGGGCTGGCAACCTTATTAAATTAAAGAATAGAAACCTTTATTATAGTCATTAATGTGGAAGTCTGAGGGCGAACCAAGAAGACGAAGAAGAAATCAGCCGTAATATCTCCAGGCCCTGGAAACTGTGACAAGACAAGTACGAAGACACGACAGTTGTGGACTTTCATGAATGATTGACTGTACAGCCAGAGAGGAAACACTACGATCACGTGACAAGATCACCAATGGGGAACTGAAAGAAGAATAAAACACAAACATGTCAATAAGGAACTCAGGAATCATTCTCCAGACCTCAAGGTCTTTTATATTTGGACATGCGCCCTAATATAACCAGCTAGGGTTGAAAGGGACGCACCTCGCCAAAACGAGGCAAAATTTTATTTTAAAAAAAAAACTCAGGAAACGTGGTGCAATTGCATATGATCCAGATTGAGAAAGTCGATTATTAGCATCACAAGACGGACAGATGTCTATTACAGAGAAACAAGATAAAGATATGGGGGGGAAAAAAACAGAAAACACAAATGCATAATGAAAAATTAGGACAACAATATTAGCGGTATGGAAATATTGTAGCACGCGAGAATCAAAGCAATATATATTCGAAAACAAAAGAAAAAGTGACATTTCTAAAGCGATTACATACCAATGATCGTAAATGTATGCGTACTTTCTTTAAAAGCTGACTAAAATTAATAATGTTTAACAAATTACCTGCCTTTTCACGTGACCTCATAAAAACTCATTGATTTAAAATTGCACGCCCTGACACAACATTACAAGAAATCCATTGACCTCGTGACGAGTTTCACGTTCATATTTTTTGCATTAAAGATTTTCCCCATTAGTTAAATTGGCAGCCATTGAATGAGAAAATAATAGATTTGATTTAAAACGGAAAAAGAAAGTTCAATTTGAATGAATGGCTACAGTAACAATAGCTGAGAAAAAAGGGATACGTCGTTTTTGTTCTTGGGTAATAACTTCAAATCAAATTTTTACATTTTAACAGCTGCATGCTAGTCTGCACGTGTCGTCATTGAATTTTGTTTTGTATGGCAAATATTATCTATTTCTCTCGATGAGTTTCACATCAAATGATAAAATAAGTATTAAGTATATAGAAACGTATGTACGATATAGGAAATAAAAAAATAATAAATAAAGAAAGAAATAAAGAAAAAATAAATAAATAAAGAAATAGGAAATAAAGAAACGTATATAAAACTCGACCTGTTTCGCGTTCAGCGATAACGCGAATTAGGATATAACGCAGTCACCAGGCTAGCTTTCCCTGCTAATCAGTCTCAGGATGAAAGGCTTTCATTAACTTCAAAGTTTATTTGCTTCTCCACAACGCGATCAATGCCATCATTTATGGCAACCGAATTTGTATACACCCCCCCCCTCCCCCCCCACACACACACACTTATGGCGTTATAGCGGAGTGTTTCTGAATAACACGATGTGGAAAACAAAAATAAGATTATAGGGAACGTCTTATAAGATAGAGGAACAATATAACAGAGGTTTTTAACCATGGACAATACGTGGGGTTTTTTTGACTTCTTCCAACGTCTTTAAAACCTGGCGGTCGTTCAGTGGGCAGAATTTGTCCGATGTCTTCGTAAGATTTTCCCAATCACATTATTATCGTGTGCCGCATTATCTAACAACAGCAAACATTGTTACAAGTATAATAATATTGTCTACTTGCTACAATGAAACATTTATTAGTCCGATCTTTGAGTGCCTTCACTTCTTGCTAGAACCAATAGTGCGTCAATATATTTCTTTTTAAAACAAAGATCTAAAACAAATTAAACTGATGCATGTATTGTTACCAATTTCTAAAGTTTGATTTCGTGTATTTTCTCCCGTGATACTGTCAGTTTCTCAACGCGCTGTTTAACATGTAACTGTTTGTTCATGAAATTAATGTGCTATTTTCGCACATATGATATTGTTTAAAATGGTATTAATATCCCCTAGCCTTCGGATAATCCTAGGTCGAGTCTACTGAAAGACTACCACTTCTTTTTCTGTTGCCTATTTTTCTACTGAAACATACCTTTATGTGTATTGTTTATTTACTGTTTACAAGCCTCGGGTTTCCCCCCTTATTTATTTACATCCCTTAAATGCAAGTGCACCATTATGGCCAGGAATTTGGAGAAAAAACAATTAAGTTTGACACAGACATGCTAGTAACATTAATAATAGTGCTAAATAAAATGAATAATCGTGAAGAACATAGACGTTTTCTTCCCTAGCCTACCTCACAAATAGATGCTGAGACACGACGTACACTTGGACACCTAAGAAGATTACACCAGACCACCAGGTGTTTTATACTCCTAATAAAACCGACGGACCTTGTATCTAGGTTAAACAGAATGCTTCTCGCTTGATTGAGGCAAAACTGGTAATTAAAGAAGAAAAAAACCTACAGAAGATAGGGGACGCATTTAAGAAGGACACATAGTGTACAACTGGATACTAAACAGGAAATGGTGAAACACAGAGGAGGATTCACAACGGATAAGTATATGAGGAGAACTGCCGTAAGACGGGGGTAAAACAGTTGATTGGGGAAAAAAGGGGAAAAAAAACACACAAATAGTAATACGTCTTACAAGGAGAAGGACAAGAAAAACCTACGTTGCGGCCACAAGGCCTTCGTCAGGGACAGACAAACAAGAGACAGGAGGGAAAGAAAATGATAATTAAGTAGAGAACATGAAACTATAAAAATAAGAGAAAAAACTCCCTTGTGTCCAGTCACATGTGAAGCAAGATGGTTTTTCTTGTCCTTCTCCTTGTAAGACTGTTAAGGTCAAAAAGGGAAGTGATCCTTTGTATACGGGTTGGACAGAGTAAATTAAGGGTTACATTACTTGTAGACTTGATTAACGGTGAATTGGTTAAACAAATATATGATAGAAGTTAGAGTGTACAGAAAGCGTCGTGGGCGCTGTTCTGTATTGTAGAACTGTGAATAGTTCTCGCGGCTAGTCCGTGAATTGACTGAGCCGTGTTGAACAGCGAAGTCTCGTGACTGGGCGGGAAATGTGTTTCCCAGGGCAGTCATGTTCTAGGTCAGGGGTCGGCAAACTTTTAGTAGTGTCGTGCCGAAGTAATGTTGCAAAGTCACTCAGCGTGCCAACCTAAGTCCATCATATTTTTATATACAACAATTATTGAAACAATTTAAAAATGATCTTGTATTAACATGTTTCCGATAAATTAAATAACTATTCTATTCTTTGTAGATTATTCAATATTTTAATATAAATAGGAACAAATATCAATACAAATATTATGTTTTGCAAAATTTAAGTTCTGAACACATTAGTTTGAAATTTTATAATAAAATTGCCATATGTATATTTTGTTAAGACAGAAAGTCCAATAGTTTGAAGAACAAAACAATGAAATAAACCAAACATAAAAAATTTTAATATGAGTAATCATTGATTATTATTGATCTGAGTCATTAATCAATTAATGGGACCCGTGAGTAGTAGGGTATGCGCAAAACAGGTAGTATTATGGAGGCGCCATGGAGGCGCGCATGGAGGCGCGTGACTTTTATATAGCAAAAACGCCTGGAGGCGCGTGACTTTTATATAGCAAAAAATGGCGGCGCGCTGGAGGCGCAAGATGGCGGACTTGAGATAACAAGAAGAGGGTATATGGGGCAAGATGGCGGACTTGAGCTAACAAGGGGAGATAACAAGAGGGCGGGATGACTTTTTATATAAGGAAATACTCATTACGCAGGTGGAGCAGCAGGCGGGGTGACTTTTTATATAAGGAAATACTCATTGCGCAGGTGGAGCAGCAGGCGGGATGACTGTTTATATAAGAAAATACTCAGTGTGCAGGTGGAGCATTAGGTGGGGTGACTTTTTATATAGGGAAAATGTACAGGTGGAGCATCAGGCGGAGGGTGATGACTTTTTATATAAGGAAATACTCATTGTGCAGGTGGAGCATCAGGCGGAGGGTGATGACTTTTTATATATGTGGTAGGGTGGGCGAGATGATGATGATTGTTATGTTGTGATTGTGATATCACTCTCTTGTCACACTCGCACCGACCCGACCAACAATAAAACTCTTGATTCTAGAGGCAGGGGCTATATTTATTTCTATAACCCATTCAGTGACAAAGCAAACATTAAACAAATAAACCAAGGAACATAACACCAAACAAAACAAAACAAAACACCCAACAGTGCCCGATGCTAATATGTCATGTCTTTGTGTTCTTCTGTGTGGGTACACAGCGCGCCTCGTTTCGTTCCCTCTTGTCTGGACTGATACTTCTGAAAGGTCGCTGCTGGCCTTCCTATGCTTTATATAGACTGCTAAGCCTAAACACTCAACTTAGTCCGCGCGCGCCGTAATCGCGCTATTTAAATAACACTCGCGATATATTGCTTTAGGAATAGCGAAAACACAAATAAAACCTACAGCTATTTAATATAACACAATTCTACACCACAACTTAATTTAAAGGCATTATTGTGGCCTAATAACATATCTTCTACTTCATCAATCTTGAAGAATTTACATCTCAGCATGCTTCGCGCACTTCTAAAATACATGGGCGATAAATCTGCCCAAAAACAGGTAGGGGGCGGGCGTCTCCTTTTCGGCCCCATCACATATATAAGGAAAATGTGCAGGTGGAGCATCAGGCGGAGGGTGATGACTTTTTATATAGGAAAATGTGGCAAGATGGCGGACTTGAGATAACAAGAAGAGGGTATATTTAGACTGAAGAGGAGCATGACTTTTTATATAAGGAAAACGGGCAGGTGCGCTGGAGGGGCAAGATGGCGGGATGACTTTTTATATAAGGAAATGAGGAGGAGGGTAGGCGGAGGAAGATGGCGGGGTGACTTTTTATATAAGGGCTTATGAGGAGGGCAGGCGGAGCAAGATGGCGGGATGACTTTTTATATAAGGAAATACTCATTACGCAGGTGGAGCATCAGGTGGGATGACTTTTTATATATGGAAATACTCATTACGCAGGTGGAGCATCAGGAGTGATGTGTTTTTATATAAGGAAATACTCAGTGTGCAGGTGGAGCATTAGGTAGGGTGACTTTTTATATAGGGAAAATGTGCAGGTGGAGCATCAGGCGGAGGGTGATGACTTTTTATATAAGAAAATACTCAGTGTGCAGGTGGAGCATCAGGCGGCGGGTGATGACATTTTATATAAGGGATTGAGGTGGAGCAGCAGGTGTTGTTACATGACTTTTTATATAGGAAAATGTGGCAAGATGGCGGACTTGAGATAACAAGGGGGAGATAACAAGAGGGCGGGATGACTTTTTATATAAGGAATTGAGGAGGAGGGCAGGCGGAGGTGGATGACTTTTTTATATAAGGAATTGAGGAGGAGGGTAGGAGGAGGTGGATGACTTTTTATATAGTAATATATTAGTGTTTATTTTTAGATAACAAGAAGAGACTATATTTAGACTTGAGACATGACTTTTATATAAGGAAAACGGGCAGGTGCGCTGGAGGGGCAAGATGGCGGGATGACTTTTTATATAAGGAATTGAGGAGGAGGGTAGGCGGAGGAAGATGGCGGGGTGACTTTTTATATAAGGGCTTATGAGGAGGGCAGGCGGAGCAAGATGGTGGGATGACTTTTTATATAAGGAATTGAGGAGGAGGGTAGGAGGAGGCGGATGACTTTTTATATAGTAATATATTAGTGTTTATTTTTAGATAACAAGAGGACGTTATTTATAGACATATATTAATTCTGCAGGAGTGATGCAGGGGCAAGATGGCGGGATGCCTTTTTATATAAGGGAAATGTGGTGGTGCTTTGTGGTGACCCGTGACTTTTATATAGCACTATATTAGTTCACTAATAGTGTGTTGTGGTCGAGTGGAGGGTTTTTTTTGTGTGGTGGGGGTGATGAGGCATGGGTGTAATGTACCTGGTGGGGTTAGGTTAGGGGTGATATTTTTTGTGATGTGGTATGGTTTTGGATGTGGAAGAGAGATATTTTAGATGGTGAGGGGAGATGTGGTGACGTTGTCAGGATGCATCTGTGTACATTTTTGGGGTGTAGCAGGCGAGTGGACCAGCATTGAGAGGTGGGAGTGAAGAGGCGTCGGTGACGAGGTACGGGTGTAATGTAGCAGGTGGGGTTAGGTTAGGGGGATATTTTTGTGTGATGTGGTATGGTTTTGGAGGTGGAAGAGAGATATTTTAGATGTGGTGACGTTGTCAGGATGCATCAGTGTACATTTATTTTTGGGGTGTAGCAGGCGAGTGGACCAGCATTGAGAGGTGGGAATGGAGAGACGTCGGTGACGAGGTACGGGTGTAATGTAGCAGGTGGGGTTAGGTTAGGGCGGATTTTTGTGTGTTGTGGAATTGTTTTGTTACGTGTGTTGGTGTGTTTGTTTATACAGTCTACAACCGCGTGACTTTTATATAACGAAAATGTGTTGGAGGAGCCGATGGAGGAGCAGATGGAGGAGCTATGGAGGAGCAAGATGGCGGGATGACTTTTATATAAGGAAAATCTGGAGGAGTGATTGAGGAGCTCTGGAGGGGCAAGATGGCGGGGTGACTTTTTATATAGGGAAAATGTGCAGGTGCAAGATGGCGAGATGACTTTTTATATAAGGAATTGAGGTGGAGCATCAGGCGGAGGGTGATGACTTTTTATATAAGAAAATACTCAGTGTGCAGGTGGAGCAACAGGAGTTGGTGATGACTTTTTATATAGGAAAATACTCCGATGACTTTTTATATAGTAATATATTAGTGTTTATTTTTAGATAACAAGAAGACGTTATTTATAGACATATATTAACTCTGCAGGAGTGATGCAGGGGCAAGATGGTGGGATGACTTTTTATATAAGGAATTGAGGAGGAGGGTAGGAGGAGGCGGGTGTATATATATATATATATATATATATATATATATATATATATATATATATATATATATATATATATATATATATAATTGATAAAGGGTGTTGCTATATAACTGGTAGATAATGTTTGTCGTAGCTTTTACCAGGTAGGTAATAGATGTTTATATTGCTGTCTGAGCCGAGATGATAGTGATGACAATGTGAAAGTAAGGGGTAAGAAATAGTTTTATCACAAGGTGATCGTGTGAGAGAAAGGACAGTCTCTGGATAGAATAATTTATCACACAACAAGAAGTGATGAAGTGTTTAATCCGTTGGGGAGCGGGTTGAAGACTGGAACTGTAAGTTTTTACCGAGACCAGCCTTTGTTACTCGTGTGATTTAATTACCAAGGGGTGAAATTGTTTTTTGACAAGAGGCAGAAATTTGATTACCAAGAGGGCGACATTTTTTTTGACAAGGGGCAGTATTTTTTCGTAAGGGGCAGTCTTTTTTTGACAAGGGGCAGTATTTTTTGGTAAGGGGAAGTCTTTTTTTTTGACAAGAGGCAGAAATTTGATTACCAAGAGGGCGACATTTTTTTTGACAAGGGGCAGTATTTTTTGGTAAGGGGGAGTCTTTTTTTTTGACAAGAGGCAGAAATTTGATTACCAAGAGGGCGACAATTTTTTTGACAAGGGGCAGTATTTTTTGGTAAGGGGCAGTCTTTTTTTGACAATAAGGAGAAATTTGGTTACCAAGAGGGCGACATTTTTTTTTGACAAAGGGCAGTATTTTTTGGTAAGGGGCAGTCTTTTGTTGACAATAGGGAGAAATTTGGTTACCAAGAGGGCGAACTTTTTTTGACAAGGGGTAGTATTTTTTTGACAAGTGGTGAGAAATTTTTTAAAGAAGTATTTGACGGTTGATCTATTTACCTATAGGTTGGCCATTTTGGGGAGGCCTGGGAGAAAATTTTGGGAGCGTCTTTGGTGTTTGGAAGAAAACCTTTCACTAAAGTTTGAAAATAAGCAAGAAAGAAGTCTCACTACCTTCCATCTACCGTGTCTGTGGCACGTCGTCGGTATTTCGTCGAAAGATAAAGTGTACAAACTCAAAGGAACATAAACTTGTTTCCGATAGTCTTTATTTAACGCTGACGTTACCCACCCTAACGGACTATAGCAGTATGCATCATTCAGCGATTACATTTGATAATGTCTTCCTCGCGAGCGCAGACCATCGATCGAGTTTAACAACGCGTGGTAAAAAGCACGTGCGTGTTGGTTTTTCTTAAAATGGTTGACACGTGCGAAAAAAACTTTGGTAAGTCATATCCAAAAAGTTTGTTTCTACTATTGCTCTCTTGTGTTTTGAGGTTGTCTGCAATGACGTGAACAGAAATAAGTAGCAGTTTTAGTCTTACACAGGTAAATCTCGTTGTAGATAAGTGTTTTTTCGTCTACCAATACTAAAGAAAACTCTGCCTGTTAGCTATTTTATTACGTTTTTCTAGCTAGCTATACTTAGACCTAACAGTACCCTCTATGGTACGAGGATTTTAAAACGAGTCATGTTTTACGCGCGCTGTTTCACACTGGCCATCAAGCCTGTTTCTTTCTAGTGAGGTTACAAGCACGTGGTTGTTGCATTTTCTTAAAATGTTTGAAACTGACTCTAAACTTTCATGAAATACACAAAAAGCTCCGTAAATAATGAATGAATGAAACATATGCGATTAGTAGATTTAAAAAAAAAATCCTCCCCTATCCTACATCCCACTATACGTAAAACCGCCACTCACGTCAAATAAAAAAAAACAACCTTAGTAACATACTACATAGATAACAAAGTTCTGCTGATATCACTTTTGCGTAGTGTACCTAGACCTAAACTTGCGTGACACACAAAAAGCCAGTGTTATTGGTTACGCATACACAATATTACAGATATAAGACCTTAACAAAACTATTTAAAACCTTACGGATAACTGATAATGACAGACTATCAAACCAAGAAAAGCTAACACGAATTATTTGTAATTCTCATCTATACTTATACACAAACACTGGGTGGTAGAAATGTTGTTCGGCAGCCCATCGCTTATCGATTAAGCTTCTGGGTAATCAAGCAGCTGTTATCACGAGTCGTGTCTGAAAAAGAATTATTTTAGGTTGACATATTGTGTTCTTTTAAAAGAATTATATATTTATTACACTTAAAGACTTTTTGTTATCTATACTGCCTAAAATATGACATGTATAAAATACGTGTGTATACATATTAATATCTGTTTAAACATATGTTGTATAAGTACTGTATAAAAAGACAACACCACCCCGCGTCACACAAAAATGGTATAGCCAAGCTCTAATACTTCTCTGTCGTCTCTAACACTGGACACCCACCGCTTCATGTTGGCCCTAGTACGATCAAGTCTCTAACACTTCACACCGCCTCTTCATGCAAGACCTAGTGTAGTTAAGTCTCTAACACGTCACCCACCCATCTTCCTGCTGGTCCTGCTATAGTGTCGTCTCTAACACATCACCCCCCACCTCTTCAGGCTGCTTTAGTACAGTCAAGTCTCTCACACTTCACTCCATCTCTTCACAGTAACCGTAGTATAGGTAAGTCTCTAACCCTTCACTCTCTCACAAAGAAAATAAGCTTGTAAATTTAAGAGGCGAAACATTTAGTATAAGATTCCCTGATAGCGACAGCTAAAATGTATCTTAGAAAAAAAAGTATGACCAAGTAAATTAAATATTTCTTGTCGCTTAGTTTTTCGATTAACCAAGTTGTTAGCGCGCAAGGCTGGTTTCATACACAAAGGAAGAGATTAATAGCCAGGTGTGTGTATTTTTTCTTTATTTATTCAGTCACCGCCTTCCACGCGAACTCAACTTAGAACACGGGGATAATCGATAAGAAATTTCATTACAGGCCATGTTTAATCAGAACGAGATGTGTTTGCTTAAACGACCCCTTGTCGAAATATAGACAGGTATTCATATACACGATGTTACAGCAGTTATACACTAAATAGTCATATACACATAGGTGAATAATAGGAAGACTTTGAGATTTTTAGATAATAAGAAACCGATAATAGGGAGACGATATATTTAGACTTTGAGATAATAGGAAGACGATGTATTTAGATAAACGGTTTATAAAACACTAGAATAATGTCCCTCTGTATGTAAAAATATATATTGTTTGAAAATACTGGTGTTGAATATATAAAAAAATATATCCAGAACTTAATAAGATACAAATGACAGCTTAAAAAGCAAGCTTTAAAATATCTGATAACTAAAAAAAGAAATGTACCAAACAAAGAGAGAGAGACAGAGAGATAGAGAGACAGAGAGAGAGAGAGAGAGAGAGAGAGAGAGAGAGACAGAGAATAGGCAGGACGTGATTCGTCGATGTATTGTAGAAAGACAGAGAGAGAGAGAGAGAGAGAGAGAGAGAGAGAGAGAGAGAATAAACACAGTCTTATTTTTAGGTTGTTATCAAAGGAAATAATTTTGTTTAACAGACCAGAATGGTCCCCGCGCAGGCTGTGGCAGAAAAGATATCGATTTAAAATCACGCGCTCACGAAACAGGTGACAATTTTCCCTTTCAGTTAAAATAACGGAGATTTAAGTACTAACGTGTTTTGCTACTTTGTAACAAGGAGTTTTTCTTTGTGTAGCTATTGGTATGTTCTAAATAATATTTTTAATGTGATAAAAGTGTTTATTAATTTTTGAGGTATCAGATTCTGTCTTTTTTACATTTGTTATGTTAACACAAATAAATCTCGGAAAAATGAACAAAATACTTGTCTAACAGTAGGTGAGAAAATAAGGAAAATCTTTTTTCCTAGTACATAATCGGTTAATGCTTATCAACCACTCTTTAAAAATGTTATGTCAAGATAAAAAATACAAATTTAGTATCTGAGTTAACACAGATAAAAATAACAAACAGATATTTGGCTACAGAGATATTTTTACAGCCTAACACACGAAAAACAGATATTTTTAAAGTTATTTATGGTCTCCTAACGAATACACATATTTTTAAAGATATACATCATAATATAGAGTACCGAATACACACACACACACACACACACACACACACACACA
This sequence comes from Oreohelix idahoensis, assembly GCA_024509875.1. Taxonomy (NCBI): domain Eukaryota; kingdom Metazoa; phylum Mollusca; class Gastropoda; order Stylommatophora; family Oreohelicidae; genus Oreohelix; species Oreohelix idahoensis. The sequence continues at coordinate 298,215 of JAMPIV010017054.1, forward strand.
CACACACACACACACACACATTTAGACCTTTGTGTAGGTTATGTCTTCACAGTGTCTGTTAAGAAAAATACGCCTAGCGAACAACAAACGGCCAGATATTTAAACAGAGAAATAACAGACATATATTTAACATTCTAACGTGTTTCTCACTTTTTTGTTAAGTTTTTATTTCAAAAATACTTTGTTTGATACTCTATTTTATTTTATTTTTGTAAAACTTTTGTTTAAAATGGTTGGTCGCAAAGAAAAAAGTTATCTCTAAGGGCTTTCTTTCCCCGTCAACAAGACATCTGCCTGTATTACAAATAAACGATAATTGGATTTATGCTGGAACGTAACGAAACAGACCTCAAAGTATTCACACCTGTTCCCTTCGAAAAATCGATAGCCGTTATTTACTCAGGGAACAGGTGTGAATACTTTGAGGTCTGTTTCGTTACGTTCCAGCATAAATCCAATTATCGTTTATTTGTAATACAGGCAGATGTCTTGTTGACGGGGAAAGAAAGCCCTTAGAGATAACTTTTTCTTTGCGACCAACCATTTTAAACAAAAGTTTTACAAAAATAAAATAAAACAGAGTATCAAACAAAGTATTTTTGAAATAAAAACTTAACAAAAAAGTGAGAAACACGTTAGAATGTTAAATAATTGTCTGTTATTTCTCTGTTTAAATATCTGGCCGTTTGTTGTTCGCTAGGCGTATTTTTCTTAACAGACACTGTGAAGACATAACCTACACAAAGGTCTAAATGTGTGTGTGTGTGTGTGTGTGTGTGTATTCGGTACTATATATTATGATGTATATCTTTAAAAATATAAGTGTATTCGTTAGGAGACCATAAATAACTTTAAAAATATCTGTTTTTCGTGTGTTAGGCTGTAAAAATATCTCTGTAGCTAAATATCTGTTTGTTATTTTTATCTGTGTTAACTCAGATACTAAATTTGTATTTTTTTATCTTGACATAACATTTTTAAAGAGTGGTTGATAATCATTAACCGATTATGTACTAGGAAAAAAGATTTTCCTTATTTTCTCACCTACTGTTAGACAAGTATTTTGTTCATTTTTGCGAGATTTATTTGTGTTAACATAACAAATATAAAAAAGACAGAATCTGATACCTCAAAAATTAATAAACACTTTTATCACATTAAAAATATTATTTAGAACATACCATTAACTACACAAAGAAAAACTCCTTGTTACAAAGTAGCAAAACACGTTAGTACTTAAATCTCCGTTATTTTAACTGAAAGGGAAAATTGTCACCTGTTTCGTGAGCGCGTGGTTTTAAATCGATATCTTTTCTGCCACAGCCTGCGCGGGGACCATTCTGGTCTGTTAAACAAAATTATTTCCTTTGATAACAACCTAAAAATAAGACTGTGTTTATTCTCTCTCTCTCTCTCTCTCTCTCTCTGTCTTTCTACAATACATCGACGAATCACGTCCTGCCTATTCTCTGTCTCTCTCTCTCTCTGTCTCTCTATCTCTCTCTCTCTGTCTCTCTATCTCTCAGTCTCTCTCTCTTTGTTTGGTGCATTTCTTTTTTTAGTTATCAGATATTTTAAAGCTTGCTTTTTAAGCTGTCATTTGTATCTTATTAAGTTCTGGATATATTTTTTTTATATATTCAACACCAGTATTTTCAAACAATATATATTTTTACATACAGAGGGACATTATTCTAGTGTTTTATAAACCGTTTATCTAAATACATCGTCTTCCTATTATCTCAAAGTCTAAATATATCGTCTCCCTATTATCGGTTTCTTATTATCTAAAAATCTCAAAGTCTTCCTATTATTCACCTATGTGTATATGACTATTTAGCGTATAACTGCTGTAACATCGTGTATATGAATACCTGTCTATATTTCGACAAGGGGTCGTTTAAGCAAACACATCTCGTTCTGATTAAACATGGCCTGTAATGAAATTTCTTATCGATTATCCCCGTGTTCTAAGTTGAGTTCGCGTGGAAGGCGGTGACTGATTAAATAAAGAAAAAATACACACACCTGGCTATTGATCTCTTCCTTTGTGTATGAAACCAGCCTTGCGCGCTAACAACTTGGTTAATCGAAAAACTAAGCGATAAGAAATATTTAATTTACTTGGTCATACTTTTTTTTCTAAGATACATTTTAGCTGTCGCTATCAGGGAATCTTATACTAAATGTTTCGCCTCTTAAATTTACAAGCTTATTTTCTTTGTGAGAGAGTGAAGGGTTAGAGACTTACCTATACTACGGTTACTGTGAAGAGATGGAGTGAAGTGTGAGAGACTTGACTGTACTAGAGCAGCCTGAAGAGGTGGGGGGTGATGTGTTAGAGACGACACTATAGCAGGACCAGCAGGAAGATGGGTGGGTGACGTGTTAGAGACTTAACTACACTAGGTCTTGCATGAAGAGGCGGTGTGAAGTGTTAGAGACTTGATCGTACTAGGGCCAACATGAAGCGGTGGGTGTCCAGTGTTAGAGACGACAGAGAAGTATTAGAGCTTGGCTATATCATTTTTGTGTGACGCGGGGTGGTGTTGTCTTTTTATACAGTACTTATACAACATATGTTTAAACAGATATTAATATGTATACACACGATATTTATACATGTCATATTTTAGGCAGTATAGATAACAAAAAGTCTTTAAGTGTAATAAATATATAATTCTTTTAAAAGAACACAATATGTCAACCTAAAATAATTCTTTTTCAGACACGACTCGTGATAACAGCTGCTTGATTACCCAGAAGCTTAATCGATAAGCGATGGGCTGCCGAACAACATTTCTACCACCCAGTGTTTGTGTATAAGTATAGATGAGAATTACAAATAATTCGTGTTAGCTTTTCTTGGTTTGATAGTCTGTCATTATCAGTTATCCGTAAGGTTTTAAATAGTTTTGTTAAGGTCTTATATCTATAATATTGTGTATGCGTAACCAATAACACGGGCTTTTTGTGTGTCACGCAAGTTTAGGTCTAGGTACACTACGCAAAAGTGATATCAGCAGAACTTTGTTATCTATGTAGTATGTTACTAAGGTTTTTTTTTTTTTTGACGTGAGTGGCGGTTTTACGTATAGTGGGATGTAGGATATTGGAGGATTTTTTTTTAAATCTACTAATCGCATATGTTTCATTCATTCATTATTTACGGAGCTTTTTGTGTATTTCATGAAAGTTTAGAGTCAGTTTCAAACATTTTAAGAAAACGCAACAACCACGTGCTTGTAACCTCACTAGAAAGAAACAGGCTTGATGGCCAGTGTGAAACAGCTCGCGTAAAACATGACTCGTTTTAAAATCCTCTCGTACCATAGAGGGTCCTGTTAGGTCTAAGTATAGCTAGCTAGAAAAACGTAATAAAATAGCTAACAGGCAGAGTTTTCTTTAGTATTGGTAGACGAAAAAAAACTTATCTACAACGAGATTTACCTGTGTAAGACTAAAACTGCTACTTATTTCTGTTCACGTCATTGCAGACAACCTCAAAACACAAGAGAGCAATAGTAGAAACAAACTTTTTAGATATGACTTACCAAAGTTTTTTTCGCACGTGTCAACCATTTTAAGAAAAACCAACACGCACGTGCTTTTTACCACGCGTTGTTAAACTCGATCGATGGTCTGCGCTCGCGAGGAAGACATTATCAAATATAATTGCTGAATGATGCATACTGCTATAGTCCGTTAGGGTGGGTAACGTCAGCGTTAAATATAGACTATCGGAAACAAGTTTATGTTCCTTTGAGTTTGTACACTTTATCTTTCGACGAAATACCGACGATGTGCCACAGACACGGTAGATGGAAGGTAGTGAGACTTCTTTCTTGCTTATTTTCAAACTTTAGTGAAAGGTTTTCTTCCAAACACCAAAGACGATCCCAAAATTTTCTCCCAGGCCTCCCCAAAATGGCCAACCTATAGGTAAATAGATCAACCGTCAAATACTTCTTTAAAAAATTTCTCACCACTTGTCAAAAAAATACTACCCCTTGTCAAAAAAGTTCGCCCTCTTGGTAACCAAATTTCTCCCTATTGTCAAAAAAAGACTGCCCCTTACCAAAAAATACTGCCCTTCTCAAAAAAAAATGTCGCCCTCTTAGTAACCAAATTTCTCCCTATTGTCAAAAAAAGACTGCCCCTTACCAAAAAATACTGCCCCTTGTCAAAAAAAATGTCGCCCTCTTGGTAATCAAATTTCTGCCTCTTGTCAAAAAAAAGACTCCCCCTTACCAAAAAATACTGCCCCTTGTCAAAAAAAATGTCGCCCTCTTGGTAATCAAATTTCTCCCTCTTGTCAAAAAAAAGACTGCCCCTTACCAAAAAATATTGCCCCTTGTCAAAAAAATGTCGCCCTCTTGGTAATCAAATTTCTGCCTCTTGTCAAAAAAAGACTGCCCCTTACCAAAAAATACTGCCCCTTGTCAAAAAAATGTCGCCCTCTTGGTAATCAAATTTCTGCCTCTTGTCAAAAAACAATTTCACCCCTTGGTAATTAAATCACACAAGTAACAAAGGCTGGTCTCGGTAAAAACTTACAGTTCCGGTCTTCAACCCGCTCCCCAACGGATTAAACACTTCATCACTTCTTGTTGTGTGATAAATTATTCTATCCAGAGACTGTCCTTTCTCTCACACGATCACCTTGTGATAAAACTATTTCTTACCCCTTACTTTCACATTGTCATCACTATCATCTCGGCTCAGACAGCAATATAAACATCTATTACCTACCTGGTAAAAGCTACGACAAACATTATCTACCAGTTGTATAGCAACACCCTTTATCAATTATATATATATATATATATATATATATATATATATATATATATATATATATATATATATATATATATATATATATACACACACCCGCCTCCTCCTACCCTCCTCCTCAATTCCTTATATAAAAAGTCATCCCACCATCTTGCCCCTGCATCACTCCTGCAGAGTTAATATATGTCTATAAATAACGTTTTCTTGTTATCTAAAAATAAACACTAATATATTACTATATAAAAAGTCATCGGAGTATTTTCCTATATAAAAAGTCATCACCAACGCCTGTTGCTCCACCTGCACACTGAGTATTTTCTTATATAAAAAGTCATCACCCTCCGCCTGATGCTCCACCTCAATTCCTTATATAAAAAGTCATCTCGCCATCTTGCACCTGCACATTTTCCCTATATAAAAAGTCATCCCGCCATCTTGCCCCTCCAGAGCTCCTCAATCACTCCTCCAGATTTTTCTTATATAAAAGTCATCCCCCCATCTTGCTCCTCCATAGCTCCTCCATCTGCTCCTCCATCGGCTCCTCCAACACATTTTCTTTATATAAAAGTCACTCGGTTGTAGACTGTATAAACAAACACACCAACACACGTAACAAAACAATTCCACAACACACAAAAATCCGCCCTAACCTAACCCCACCTGCTACATTACACCCGTACCTCGTCACCGACGTCTCTCCATTCCCACCTCTCAATGCTGGTCCACTCGCCTGCTACACCCCAAAAATGTACACAGATGCATCCTGACAACGTCACCACATCTAAAATATCTCTCTTCCACCTCCAAAACCATATCACATCACACAAAAATATCCCCCTAACCTAACCCCACCTGCTACATTAAACCCGTACCTCTTCACCGACGCCTCTTCACTCCCACCTCTCAATGCTGGTCCACTCGCCTGCTACACCCCAAAAATGTACACAGATGCATCCTGACAACGTCACCACATCTCCCCTCAACATCTAAAATATCTCTCTTCCACATCCAAAACTATACCACATCACAAAAAATATCACCCCTAACCTAACCCCACCAGGTACATTACACCCATGCCTCATCACCCCCACCACACAAAAAAAAAACCCCTCCACTCGACCACAACACACTATTAGTGAACTAATATAGTGCTATATAAAAGTCACGGGTCACCACAAAGCACCACCACATTTCCCTTATATAAAAAGGCATCCCGCCATCTTGCCCCTGCATCACTCCTGCAGAATTAATATATGTCTATAAATAACGTCCTCTTGTTATCTAAAAATAAACACTAATATATTACTATATAAAAAGTCATCCACCTCCTCCTACCCTCCTCCTCAATTCCTTATATAAAAAGTCATCCCACCATCTTGCTCCGCCTGCCCTCCTCATAAGCCCTTATATAAAAAGTCACCCCGCCATCTTCCTCCGCCTACCCTCCTCCTCAATTCCTTATATAAAAAGTCATCCCGCCATCTTGCCCCTCCAGCGCACCTGCCCGTTTTCCTTATATAAAAGTCATGTCTCAAGTCTAAATATAGTCTCTTCTTGTTATCTAAAAATAAACACTAATATATTACTATATAAAAAGTCATCCACCTCCTCCTACCCTCCTCCTCAATTCCTTATATAAAAAAGTCATCCACCTCCGCCTGCCCTCCTCCTCAATTCCTTATATAAAAAGTCATCCCGCCCTCTTGTTATCTCCCCCTTGTTATCTCAAGTCCGCCATCTTGCCACATTTTCCTATATAAAAAGTCATGTAACAACACCTGCTGCTCCACCTCAATCCCTTATATAAAATGTCATCACCCGCCGCCTGATGCTCCACCTGCACACTGAGTATTTTCTTATATAAAAAGTCATCACCCTCCGCCTGATGCTCCACCTGCCCATTTTCCCTATATAAAAAGTCACCCCACCTAATGCTCCACCTGCACACTGAGTATTTCCTTATATAAAAAGTAATCACTCCTGATGCTCCACCTGCGTAATGAGTATTTCCTTATATAAAAAGTCATCCCACCTGATGCTCCACCTGCGTAATGAGTATTTCCTTATATAAAAAGTCATCCCGCCATCTTGCTCCGCCTGCCCTCCTCATAAGCCCTTATATAAAAAGTCACCCCGCCATCTTCCTCCGCCTACCCTCCTCCTCAATTCCTTATATAAAAAGTCATCCCGCCATCTTGCCCCTCCAGCGCACCTGCCCGTTTTCCTTATATAAAAAGTCATGCTCCTCTTCAGTCTAAATATACCCTCTTCTTGTTATCTCAAGTCCGCCATCTTGCCACATTTTCCTATATAAAAAGTCATCACCCTCCGCCTGATGCTCCACCTGCTTATTTTCCTTATATATAAAAAGTCATCACCCTCCGCCTGATGCTCCACCTGCACACTGAGTATTTCCTTATATAAAAAGTCATCACCCTCCGCCTGATGCTCCACCTGCACATTTTCCCTATATAAAAAGTCACCCCACCTAATGCTCCACCTGCACACTGAGTATTTTCTTATATAAAAAGTCATCCTGCCTGCTGCTCCACCTGCGCAATGAGTATTTCCTTATATAAAAAGTCACCCCACCTGCTGCTCCACCTGCGTAATGAGTATTTCCTTATATAAAAAGTCATCCCGCCCTCTTGTTATCTCCCCCTTGTTAGCTCAAGTCCGCCATCTTGCCCCATATACCCTCTTCTTGTTATCTCAAGTCCGCCATCTTGCGCCTCCAGCGCGCCGCCATTTTTTGCTATATAAAAGTCACGCGCCTCCAGGCGTTTTTGCTATATAAAAGTCACGCGCCTCCATGCGCGCCTCCATGGCGCCTCCATAATACTACCTGTTTTGCGCATACCCTACTACTCCCGTGTCCTTGCTTCTCCTTGGTTAATTGTTCAATATCAGGTGTGTGTTTTGTCAATTTCAGCTTCACACAGGCTACTGAATGCACAAGTGTTAGGCGACTTCTCTGTGGACTTAAAACAGCTTTCATGTGTGAGAAAATTTGTTCTCATGTATAAGTTGACTCAAAAGCCGAAAGTAGAGCAAATGCAACTTTCTTCAAACAGGTGAACGCTTGAGGCAGGGATGTCCAGCAGTTGAGGATGGCAGCTGACTTTTCCAAGCAGCTTCCTTCAAGAGTTTTTCGCAATTCTACAAATTTTATCGTCCATAACTCTGATGCTTTGAATTCGATGTGTTGCATTTCAAAATTGTCAACATCCATCCACTCAAAAAGAGATAGGTCAAATGGGATGTTAGTATGATCAATTAAGTCGGGCTTGATGAGGTAAGAAAACATGGGCCCGTGAATTTTGAAGTCTTGACCTCGTTTAGCAAACTCTCCTTTGAGCGCTTCAACGTACTTCTGAAGCTCATCTCTGTTGACAGTAAATCGATTTGAATGAGCCTTTACGTTTGGAAAGTACTTGTATGTATTAGTGGTAATATCTCTGCAAAATATGTCTAATTTATACGCAAATCCTTTCCAGTGCTCAAAAAGATCAAGTATTGTTTGACCCTGCCCTTGTAAACGCAAGTTTAATTCATTCAGATTTGTAGTTATGTCAGCCAGAAACATCAGCTTGCACAGCCAGTCCTCGTCATTCAATTCCGGGAAATGTTGTTCCTTTTCATCAAGAAACACCTTGATTGCTTCTAGACATGATACAAATCTGTTCAAAACATTACCTCGACTAAGCCAACGAACATTGCTGTACAGCGGGAGGTCCGCATAAGCGCTCTCCATTTCTTGTAGAAGAGACTTGAATTGCCTGTGGGTCAATGAAGAGCGAGAAACTATGAAGTTAACTATCTTGACAACAGTTTCCATTACAGAGTTCAAGGATAGTGACGAAATCTTCGCACACAAACTCTCCTGGTGTATAATGCAATGGAAGCTCAATACTTGACGTCCAATACGATCCTCAAGAAGTTGAACAAATCCTTTGTTCTTTCCAACAAATGCAGGGGCGGCATCAGTAGTAACACACAGTCATAATGTCCTCTCCCTTGGCTGTACCATCAAAAGGTATCAAGCAGCACAGTTCTTCATAAATACGGTCGTTGTCACAATATCGCGCAACTATAGCTAGGCGCGCCACGTCATTCACATCGACACTTTCGTCAAGAGCGACACTAAATACAACAGCTTGTTGTAACCCGGTTGTTTGTTTTACCGTTACATTTTCAGCCATATCAGTTATGCTCCTCTCGATTGATCTCGCAGAAGCCGGTATTTCTCGAATCCGAGACAGTATTGTTTCTTTATTTGGTAAATCACTAAACAAAATTTCAGCACTGCTCAAAAAAGTTTCCTTGATGTATTCTCCATTCGTGACAGGTTTGCCCTTCGAAGCCACACACTGTGCAATTTTGTAACTACATTCGGTAGCTTTATTTTTGGTTCCAATTACTTGACTAAAAATACTACTTTGTTTTTTTGTAGCCAGAAACAGCCATTTTTATGGCTTCACTTTTCTCCTCAGAGTTTTTAAACATGGACTGATGTTTGGTTTGATAGTGTCTTTGTACACTTGACGTACGGCACACGACACTTTCATAACATAAAGCACAAACAGCACGATCGTTTTGTTGTATGAATCCATATTCGTTTGTCCAAAAGTCTTGAAACGAGCGTGTATCAAGTTTTTGTCTTTTTTGATTCATTTTAACGGCACCGTATTACTTAATAATAACACCAACTTTTGTGCTGCGGTCAACGGACTGTACGGGCATGAGTATGCGACATCTGAGAGAACTGTAGAGGTGGTGGTGGTCGGGAGAGAGGGGCAGGATAGGACGGAAATATAACTTCGGCGAGGTCAGTCATTGTTGCTCCAAACTCCCACTGGGAGTCAAAAACTGCGAGCGAAAACGAAATAAATACGCTCGTCCAGGCGCTAGCCAGACACTATTGCGTAATTATGATATTACGTCTCCGCTTGCCCGTCAAAATTTGCTTGGGATTCTTTTAAAGAATCTCATCCTGCAAACTACGGTAGCAGGTAGACGCCAGACTAGCGGGCGCCGCAAAGTATAACCACTCCCCTTGAAATTCGTTGAAGAATGTTTGTTTTCGGAAACGTTCTGTAAAAACGAAGACTTACGTGCAGTATAGTATGATCAGGCCTTTAGTTTTCATCAGATCGCACATTCTTACCTCCAATGTCTAAAAACTTTCGTTTTGAAGGGTTGTAAAAACAGGTATAGCTTTAAAAAAATTATATGCTTCTATTTAATTAAAAATTCAATTTTTTTAAAAATGAGATCATATTCTGTACAGTATTTTAATTCACTCAGCGTGCCATTGAAAATCGTTCCACGTGCCACGCTTGGCACGCGTGCCGTAGTTTGCCGACCCCTGTTCTAGGTGTTTGACTGAGGGAGTCAACCCTGGGTTTTTCTCTAAGATTGTGTTCCCGACGAGTGTTTGGTGAAGAGGTTTAGAGTGTTTTTCCACAATGTGTGTCTCGGTGGAGACTTTTGTTCAGGCCTGTATTGAATATTCTTTCATGTGTTAGATTATCTGAAGACAGTATTTACTTCGATATCTATAATTGTAGTGGATGCAGTCGTTTAAGAGATTTTGTTATTGTGCACGTTCTAAGAGAAGTGCAGCACTAATCTATAATTAAGTGCTATGGAGAGTCTGAGATTTAAAGACATTACTTTGTAGGCCATAGACATTTTTGTGAAGGAGATTAAGAGGCCATATATTGTGCAGGCTATATTACTGCAGACTGCTGGATACGCAGTCCTTTGAGGAATATTGTGGATGTGCATCTTCTATGAGAAGTGCACCACTATGTTATAATTGAGCTCTAAGGAGAGATAGCGCTGACGATGATTATTCAACTGCCGTGGAGCAGCCTTTGCTGAGAAGGGGAGATGTAGTCTTTTGAGGAAAATCGTTATGGACATCTTCTATGAGAAGTGCACCATTATGCTATAATTGAGCTCTATGGAGAAAACATGAGAAGGCCAGTATTTTGATGAATTTAATAGTACTGCGATGTGAGCAATCTTTCTGCCAGTATTTGGATGAATTTGATAGTACTGCGATGTGAGCAGTCTTTCTGGATGAGGCCATATGTACGAGGCCGTATTTATAACTGCGGTGAATGCAGTTCATTAAGGAACATTGTTAATGTGTACCTTATATGAGAAGTGCGCCGGTGTGCGCTGTAATGGAGCTCTGTGGGGTGTTGGAGCTTCATGAATGTATTTTCTCGATGCTATGTACTTTATGCTGTATTTCATCTATTGTGTGGGCGTATACATACAACTATTGATATATAATCCAACTGTAGACTCTATCATTCCATATACTGTTATTATCAGTGGTGGTTTCCAGTCATTTTTGGATCATAAACCTACAACGTTCTTGCATGATACATAGTGGCCTTACTACTAAGAAATCTTGACCTATTTATCATCTGCCTGTGTGGGCGGGGCTTGGATTTAGAACCCAGTTCGGATTTACCTGTGTTGGCCGTCTTCTATGCCTACGGGCCAGTCTAGATATGACAGTATGATTTAGTGGACAAGTGTCATTTAGGAACGAATAACTATGACACACATGTGAAGCAAGATGGTTTTTCTTGTCCTTCTCCTTGTAAGACGTATTATTATTTGTGCGTTGTGTTTCTTTTCCCATTCAACTGATTCACAACGTAGAGTTGATGTCTACAGGAGTCGGAGCCAGAGATAAGGATGATACACGGCCTATAGTTGGACAACTACGGATTTGGAGCCAAGAGTAAGGGTGATATATAGTATAAGTCTACGCCTACAGGAGTCGGAGACAGAGATAAGGATACACAGTGTACAGCTAGACAACTACGGATATAGAGCCAAAAGTAAGGGGGATATATAGTGTAAGTCTACACCTACAGGAGTCGGAGCCAGAGATAAGGGTGATACACGGCGTATAGTTAGACAACTAATATAAATATTAAACAAACATAAAGGTATGTTATCAGGCACTCGTAAGAAATAAAGAAGTAGAACACTAGACAACAGAAAAACAACAGACACGAGTGGCTTACCCAGGACTCGAACCCCTGACCTTCCATGCGACAACACCGCCTAGCTAAGCAAACGAATCACAATATCCTCCTGGCTATCTAGGCATCACCAAAAAATGATGCTTCGATGACTGTTCATTAGTGCTAACCGCAAGACACAACACCGGAAGTTTACAATGGGCAGCCCAGCCTATTAATGACGCAATCACTTCTGTGTTCCCCTATCATACAGTATCGGTCAGTCCACACAAGACAAAGACCTCAATACTGTGTCTAGTAAATGATAGTAGACTTAAGAACAGTAAGTATAGAACAGAGGGTAGGTTTTTGGTATTGTATAAACATTTATAACACATAAGGAAGGGAAACCCGAGGCCTGTAAACAGTAAATAAATATTAGACAAACATAAAGGTATGTTATCAGGCACTCGTCATCGAAGCATCATTTTTTGGTGATGCCAAGATGGCCGGGAGGATAGTGTGATTCGCTTGCACAGCTAGGCGGTGTTGTCGCACGGAAGGTCAGGGGTTCGAGTCCTGGGTAAGCCACTCACGTCGGTAATTTTTTCTGTTGTCTAGTGTTCTACTTCTGTATTTCTTACGAGTGCATGATAACATACCTTTTTGTTTGTCTAATATTTATTTACTGTTTACAGGCCTCGGGTTTCCCTTCCTTATGTGTTATAAATAGTTAGGCAACGGCGGATATGGAGCCAAGAGTAAGGGGGATATATATAGTAAGAGCATATGCAGCAACCATATGGGTTATAATGGATTATAATGGATTATAATGCAAGCTAAAGTACAGGTAAGGCAGTAGCAGATCTTGCTATAGGGCAGCGACGTGTTTGAGGCTGCTAAATAAGGTTCAGCTGCATAAGGTGGGGTGATCAGATTCTTTCCTCGCTGCCTTTGCCTTCCCTAACTCAAGAGCATATTCAGGCACCAGTTTACGACACGATAGACTGAAACATGAAGTCACTAGGTTTTAAACTCGTTAACGTTGCCGCTCTAACCACTCTGTTAATCGAATGTTCTGTGGATACCAGGAGAAGACGTATGTCGTAAAGTGAATACACTGCACACAGTTGGACACAAATAGGAAATTACAGCACTGATTTAGGAAGATACACAGCGGGCAGGTCGACTTGAAGGATACACAGTGTACTGATGGACATGACGGATACCCAGCGAACAGTTATGACACGAATGATACACAGCTTACTGCTGCACATGAAGGATATACAACAGTCAGTTCGACTTGAAGGTTACACAGCTTAGAGTCGAACATGGAAGCTAAACTGCGCATTGTTGGGCAAGTAATAAAAATAAAGGAAAAAAACCACTAGTTGAAAACACGATAGAAAGCAACTGTAAGATATAATATATCCTGACGAAGCATTCGGTGCATAATATTTGTATATGGAATAAGACCAAAAAGATGTAGAGGAAATTAGCAAATTAGTCGAACAAGTAATCATTTTTATGATGATATTGTTTTGCTTGTTTCTTGTGTTGATGTCGCATCATTGTTGTATTGCAGCAGTTAATTTAGTTAATGAAAAACGACAATTCGAGTCTGAATTTCATTAATTCTGAAATTCATTAGACTCTATGGCTGTGGCCAGTGTTTCCCAAAGTATTGTACGCGCACCCTCTAGAATACGCCAAAGCGGTTCAGGGGTACACGTACAATTTTTTATTTAACTTATTTTAAGTTATCAAGCTATTTAGAGAATCCATCTTATACATTCCGTCTTTTAAGAATGTTTTGTGATTTATATTATTACTGTAGCGAAATCTGTGAGATAATCGCTTATTTCAGTAAGATTTTAGTCCTATGATAATAAATACACCAGCCCTCAGGTGTATGACTATTCTCATCTTCAACGCCAGTAGAGCGCTGCCTTTTGTGCAGTGGAAATGCTTAAAAAATGACCCGCCGTAAAAATCTAACACGCTTTTAGTTTCGGTTTCAAAACGTACAATAAACATTTTAACATCTCGCCGATCTGCTGCACGAAACGGTGGGGAAAAGTTTGAATTATCGTAATATGTTAACTTTAACACTAACTTTTGTAAAAATTCGGACATTTCCCAGTAGTAAGAACGAGACGATTGTAATAATTAACGCCAACACTACCAAAGTTTTGAAAAAACCCCTCTTCGCTCTGCAAGCGGTCGCTTTAATATATACACGCTGTGGGCAAAGCCAGCAGAGACAAACACACAGACAGTTTTTCATTTACTCCTAGCGATAATATTCTGACGTCACTCAAACTAGTTGGTTTATTTGAATAATGAGAAAGGATAGAGACAGGGGGGGGGGGGGAGAGATGGCCGACTTGTGTAAAAGTTATATTTGACGATTGACAGCGACAAAACTGAAAAATCTAAACCATAATGAAACTGACCATAAACATCATATAGTAAAATAGCTTAGTGTTTCCTGAGCAAAAATATGTTTTAAAAAACATGGTAGTCCAAGTATTAGCCAAGTTATTGAGAAAATACTATATGTCTAAGAACGCTCGGACGGACAGACTGTTGTTCTTGCTCGTTACACATAAGGTTATTGGGGACGCTAGTTTAAAAAAGAGGCATTGGAGTAATTCAAATCCTATTGGTTGGTATAAGAGTATAGGAGTAAAAGGGGGGAGATAGGAAAAATGTTAACTAAAACTAAACATCTTTTTCTATTGGCATAACTAACGCAGACTGACCAATGGACTACGAGGCACATAGTTTGTTTGGAAGTTGTTTTGTTTTTTCAAACTAAGTTAAAAAAGATGTAGCAGTGCCTGCTTTCATTGGTCCGGCTCTAATAGATATTGGCAAAAGGCATAGTGGTCTCGTGGCCATTTGACTAGAAATTTTTATACAAACAACTACGTTGAGAGCTGATGTGATAAATTGTAAAATTAACTACTAAATTCACAATCTGGACGAGGCAGAGCAAAACTGAGGCCATATACTTTGCCAGTCAACGTTATTTGTGACATATTTCTTTGAATTAGTGGTAAGAATGCTTTATGTATTTACATGCTTGATTAAAACTGCACAAGTTAGATACTGCTATGGGGAAAAGTGAAGGACATGCCGGGAGCAAACATTTTTGAGTCCTCACATTGAACTGTATTTGACTGTTGCATATTATTATGATTTTGTATTAACTATTTTGTATTGGAAGATGTTAGGAAGCCCAAACTATGTAAAAGTACAGTGGAGTATCTGCCATAAGGACCTGGGGTGTGGTCACAGAAAGGTGTGAGTCATATAATATTAGGGGCTGATGCACATGAATGCACACGAGGCTGACCCCATACCTTCATGTATACATAGGGATAAGAAGTTGTGATCAGATATGAAAAGGCCGGGGTGTCATTTTATTGCAGAGTTTTTATTTCCTGTTACCATCCGGTGACACTTTAGACGTTTTAGTTGACTGAGTATATGCTACGCGGAACTGATAAAGACAGAATAGAATTCACGTTATATTTCATTTTGTGTATTTATAGTAAGTGACTATAATTTTATATCATACGATGACCAACAGACGCCGACAATTTAATAGCTATTAACGACAATCGATATTTATGTAATTGAGCGTAGGGATAATTAAATAATAATTGACATTGTACGCTAATCGTTACAGCGCGCGTAAGGGGCGGGGAGTGTTGCATACCTTCATCCGACCTGAAATTGCAACGCGGGCGAAAAGCGACGCGCGATAGTATAGGCTAAAAACACCGTGTGCCTTTTAACTTTAATCAGGACTGACGGAGTGGAAAAGAGATCATCTTGTTCCCGTCCGTGTGCATATATGTAGATATATAATAGTAGCATTTTTCCATAAAATGTTTTGTTTATTTCTCGCAGACCTGATCAAAGGGCATCCAGCGGTCTTACTTCCTTTCTTCATTTACTGATTGGTGAATGTTGTCTTTTTCTTGGCGGGTGCTTCCCCAAGTTCATTTGTCAACAAGATTGGCCAAAGAGACAAATAAACATTTAACCGGTAAATGTAACTGGACTTATAAAATCCAGAAATATTTTGTTCAATTTTATCAGCCCACTGGGGCGTAAAACAAATAACATTACTCCAGACTTTTGATAGTCGTATCCAAGTAGATTTTATCCAGAAGAGTTACGCTGTTTCAGAATCGGCACTCACATAGAGCCAGCCGATAGGATTACCATCAGTTATCAATTGTAGCAGTTTTAGTAACCAGATGTTTCCCAATACTGGAAGTATTTTTCCTCTGCTTACTGTGAACCCAAGATCACGGTTTCTACACTAACCATTCGAAGTGACATTTGTCTATCCAGGAATAAACCACCAAATTAAACGTCCACCTTATTAATATTATTTATTAGGGGATGGACTGGGGCCAATTTGGAAGATAAAAACACTGGCAATTTTATATTCAGGATAATTGTATTCCCAAGGGATCACCAAGAATAGGTAAGGAGTGATTGAGTGGCCACGTATGACAGAGAGAGTGAATATTGTTCTTACTTACAGTAACTGTACCATCATTGATTTTGCTTAAAAATTGTTTACTTTACTGGGTAGCATTTAGTAGGAACTTTGTTTTCTTTATTGTCTATTCTGTAACATAGTGCTAACCTTTGACCTTTGGGTTATTAACTTTTGGGTTCTTTTCTCAAGAGGGGGGGGGGGGGGGGGGGGGGCACAGTTATTCAGTTATTTTCCTATATATGTAAATCTGATTTTATTTGATCTTGTCTCTAGATGTTCGATGTTGTCAAGTTTAATAATAATAAACAACAAAAGAAACTTAACTTTGTGTGTTGGTCAGACCGATACCCAATTAACCGTAGTTTTCCACGTTTGTGTGTCTTGTTGTCACATAGCTGTGTGTGTGTGTGTATAGTTAAACTCATATTTACATGTATGGGGAGGGAAAGATTGTCTTGTAACTAAATTATAGTGTGGGTGGGTGTGTGTGTGTGTGTGGGTGTGTGTGTGTGTGTGTGTGTGTGTGTGTGTGTGTGTGTGTGGGGGTGTGTGTGTGTGTGTGTGTGTGTGTGTGTGTGTGTGTGTGTGTGTGTGTGTGTGTGTGTGTGTGTGTGTGTGTGTGTGTGTGTGTGTGTGTGTGTGTGTGTGTGTGTATAATATACTTTTTATTTTTTTTAATTTAAAAAATATAATTATATTTTATTAAAAAAAATTAAATAATATTATTTTTTTTTTTTTTTTCCTTTTTATTATTTTTTTTTTTTTAACCAAAACCTTTTTTTTTTTTTTTTTTTATACTATGTTTTTTTTTTTTTTTTTTTTTTTTTTAAACCCAAATAACCCTTATATTTTTTTTTTATTAACACACAATTTTTTGTGTGGTAAAAACCCCCCCCCCCCCCCCCCCCCGCCACCCCCCCCCCCCGCCCGCCCGCCCCCCCGCCCCCCCCCCTATGCCGCCCCCCGCCCGGACACCCCCCCCCCCCGCCCCGCCCCGCCCCCCCCCCCCCCCCCCCCCCCAAAAAAAAAAAAAAACAACCAATTTT
>JAMPIV010017055.1:0-2500 GCA_024509875.1 Oreohelix idahoensis
GGCCAATGTGGGAAGTGAACTGACGATAGTTGTATCTCCTAGGAGGGGTAAAGATGAGAGTGGCCACTGTTTTGCAAGACGAGAGTGAGATTTTTCTTTGTCTCGGAGATTTTAACCACTCTGGGATTTGCCCCTAAATTGTTTTACTTTACTGTACTTATAGAGTCAGACTTTGGTTACTCTACTGTCTACTCTGTATCATATTGCTAACCTTCGACCTTTAGGTTCTTAACGTTGGGTTCTTTTCTCCATAGGGGAAGGCGCATCAATTTTTGTAATATCATATGAATGTAAATATTAGTGATTTGACTCATATCTTAAGATAAATTGGGGGGTGTCAAGTTTAAAAGGATAATAAATAAACAAAGAAATCTAACCTGTGTGTGGTATTCAGGACAAATACCCAAAAATTAATGTTTTGTATTTTTCTCTGTCATTTATATGTTACCTTTGGAAATATCAATTAATTGAGTATGTAACCACAATTTTTTATAACGCTAAGTTAGAAAGACTAGATGTTTCACCCCAGAGAATAAACAAGCACACAGTTTTTTGTAATACTGTACTTGTAAATTCATCATTTAAAAACAGGTGGGCCCGAGCCAATCCGGTGAATTTTATTATGATATTTGAAATCAGCATGTCAAAATCAATAAAGAATGGTATATTTAATTTCTGGTACAAATAACCTTTTGAAAATTTGCTTCGACTTGTTGTAATCAGAGATGGACTCAAGATTATAGCAGAGTTTTACAGAAAATCAATGCATGACTGACACACTAGACTGTTTGTGACGCACGTTGGATACCTATCGGCTAATACTTTTGTGTTTCATATACGTGTAGCCGTTCTTAAAAAATAAAAACACGGTGCGTACTTACTTTTTCATGCATGCATTAGTCAAAGAAGCCATTGGGTCAAATCCGGCTTTTTTGTTTGTTTGTTTGTTTTGTTTGTTTATTTGTTTGTTGCTGTCGGTGAATATTTGAAACTTGTGATATTATTCAGCGACACAAACAGACTTGGATTACTGTTCAAAACAATTGTGTTGAGGATCCCAATGTCACTTCCCGTCAATGAGGATTTGTTCCAAACGGTATTCAAGAATAATTCTAACCGTCCGTTTACACTTTTTTCTACTATTTTTTTTCCAGGACTGCCGAGGGACCCCCTCTGTGAACAATTAAACATAGCTGTGGTTTAGAAAATATAATGGCTATTTTTGCTTTCTAGAATATTCTAGGATAATCTTTCCTCCACGTATGGACAGACAAAATTTGACTGAAAACGGAATATAAAACTAAATATGGTCCATCTCTTAAAAGAAAATAAGAATTTATTGTTAATATTTATAAAATTGTTCAAAACGACAGGAATGACAAGATAATCAGTGTGGAAAACTTGACATGGGGAACGAACCAACGCACATACTAGTGATGCAAGAGGGTGTGGAACCAAGTATTAGCTTTTGATAGAATTTTAACAAGGACAGTTACCAGATAATAGCATTGCAAAGGCAGTTTTTTTTCTGGAAGCCTGTAGACGGACAGGGATGGTGAACCTATGGCACGCGTAGCCACGGGCTGCATGGGAAATATTTTATCAACTTAGAAGCAGTGTCAATAACTGGTTGACCCTAGCTTGACGGTTGGCGAGAATTTTGTGGTGCTGTTGAATAATAATGGTTTGAAATCATCGCAGGGTCCAGTGTAACACATCGTGTAATTATAATTATTCTCATTTAACGAGTATTTTTTAGTGCCAATAGTAAAATCTGGATTTTTGTTAAAAATCAGTGTCATTAACGCGTTGGATACCCGCTCCAAATCCACCCGTTTCTTACGAGCGCGATTTTTAGTGAGGTTAAATTTTGAGACGTGACTGCCCATTTCAAAGTGGTTTCCCGTAATTTTTAGGTCAATAACACGTGATCCGCAACTTAAAGTGGTTTGCCGTATTTCAAATAGTTAATGTGTTACCTAGCAGATATAAAAAACATACTCAGCTAGTGGATGGTTACACAATAATTATAAAGATTGAACAGTTGAATTACAGTGAGTTTCCTTATGCCAAGTTCTTCCATCGAAGATGATTTGTTTGATGATAATAATGGTGGGGATATTTGGTGGTACTCTCATATTCATGTACGTTCCTGATTTGGGGCTGTCAGTATTCTACCAACGTTCATTGGAAGGAAGGCTAATATCAAAAGGAAGAAGGCTATAATCAAAAGGAAGCCCAAGAAGGGCTATATCAAAAAGGAAGGAAGGCAACTATTTCAAAGGAAGAAGGCTATATCCAAAGGATAGAAGGCTATATCCAGAAAAGGAAGAACAATTCTGGCGATTGCCGGTGCATTCGTTTCAGTCTGCCTCTTTTTTTTTTTTTTTTTTTTTTTTTTTTTTACCAATTTAGTTTTACCAATGAGCGTCCGATTGGCAGTGATAAGGTTAGAGCGCTTGTCTCTCGCGGACATGTACCGTGTTCGAAACACTAGTGT
>JAMPIV010017055.1:7500-130000 GCA_024509875.1 Oreohelix idahoensis
ATAGCCCCGAATTGTTCCCTAGCAAGCACGGACTATAAGGGAACATGTTTTACATGATCAGGTTGACAGCCCAATGCACAACGTCCTGTTGTTGCCTCTTACGACATGCCTGAAGGAGAAGTAGACATATATATATATATTTATTTATTTATATTCCCTTTGGAGATGTTCAGGACCGATACACGGTAATGTTACAAAATAATAATACTTTAAATACTGAAATGTCGAACACCGATAATCATGATACCCTGTGCAGCGTGTACAGCTCGTATGAGTAGACTAATATGAGGGTGTACATGGGGAACTGGAATCCTCATCTCGTACAGCAAACTATTACAGAACCCACTACTGCAAGATGTGCTTTGGCGTTGGCTTCCTCATGGGAGACATCGGCACTGGTGGTTCCATGCTCCACAAGGAGCGAAACAAGGAGAGAGCGATGAAGATATATCAACGGCAGGTAACACAGGAGCTGCTGGGATCTGCTTTAGAAACGTTGAGTTATGTAAGCATATACCTTCATAAAATCATGTCTGTTTTAAGATGTCAGAGTTTGTGGAATTTGTAACAAACGCTGCTTATTTGTAACCTCTATCTCTACCGCACGAACTGTTTCCTCCAGTTCGTTCAAAAGAGCGTCGAAAAATTCAAAATAAATGGCACTGCGCTTTTAAAAGCCGGCAGAGATGGCTTATTCCCAAAATTCTTTAATTTTAAGATTCTTTCTCTTTTCCCCCCTCCCTTACGTAGACATATACCAAATCATTCCGTGTGATCTACTGGTAGCTTATACGAATGAAACGTATACACTAATTTAATACACTAATTTAATACACTAATTTAATACACTAATTTAATACACTAATTTAATACACTAATTTAATACACTAATTAAAAAACACATGTTATAATTTAACCAATAATATCAATACCAGGAGATAGCTTGCTACTGAGTCTGAAGAGGTGTAGGTTCATCATCTGTTAGGTTCCAGTGGAGCATGTCATCATCAGCATCAGATGCCATCTCCGGAACGAAGGTCGGCTACAACGGATCTCCAACCTTCTCTGTCTCATGTCATGATGGTGCCTGTGGTGGATTAGGTGTTATTAATGATTTAAATATTATATTAATGGTATCTGGTGTGAGGTTAGCTGTGCAAGCCCCTGAAGTGTATGAAATTCAGATAAGTTACAGGGAACTTGTCTGCTTCCACCAATGTCCTCACCCGATATATATTTCCCCTACTGACGTGTAATGGTGTGAGTATGTTGTCTAGCAAGTGTCTAGGGTATATGCAAGGTGATAAAGTGTGAAACAGGACAACAACTACACCTATTACTAGTAAACAATGATTAAACAAGTCACTGGTTACGTTTTCAATGTAACTTATTTTTTTACAATTTATTTTCCTGTATCTAGTTATTCTTCTGACACAGGAATAATCAACTCAACATGATAATGAAATTATTTACAGCCAATTATTTTACAACTGTCATTGAGTCGGTGTTATCCCACAATTATTTATATGTCTCAAGCTGGGAAAATGTCAAGTATTTCTTGCTCCTAGAAAAGGGTACAAGTTTATTGAACGTTTTTGTTCCTCACTGTCTGATACACTTTCTTTTGTGAAAAACTGATATCAATTTCCCAGACAAGTCTTATCTGAGGTCTCTGGAACCAGGCTGGTTGAAGTATGTATAAAACGCCAGCATCCACTGCCAAGACACGATTCTGCTTCTATAGGTAAATCACTGTGTAGGCACTCAGTAGTTAGGCCTCACTGCAGAACTTAAGGACAGGTGTTAGATCACCTGGGCTCACTTTCACTCGTAGATGAAACTCTGGAACAATACAAATGTGTCCCACTCAGCATCTAATAATCTCTCTCTTTCATTATTCTAACATGGCAATATCATCAGACATCAGTATGGTAACTAAACAATTAGTTAATGTTCTCAATTTGGTTGGTACCCCCTTCTGGATAAATAACTTTCAAACCACCGTTTGACATTCTTATGTCATAACACAACATTTTTTTTTATCATAAATATTTAATTTTCTTTTCTCCCCATATGGCAGAAAGCCTGCCTGACTTTTCTACACCAGGTTAATACAGTTCCTAACAACGCTGTGAAACAACACAGAGTTTGATGTTGGCTTCCCTCTACATAAATGTTTCCCCTTTTTAGGTTCATATAGAGTCGATAATGCATACATGATAAAAATGACAATATAAATGTTAATATAAAGGTTTTCATTCTTACCGCAATCAAAGAAATTTTAAACACCAATTAGTTGAATATTGCGATATATGGTAACAAATCCAGATCGCTGCTAGTGCAGAATTAGCAAACAAGACAGTACTCTTGCCTTGTCTATAACATCAACGTCTTTAGTGTACGAAATTTTTCATCTAGTGGCCCCCTATACTCAATACTAATTGGTTTTTTACAACCGTTAGTCTATTATACTACAACTAATCAGAGACTGTTTAGTGAATAGCGTTTCATTTCAAATAAAACTGACCTCAAATATTCAAAATAAGGACTCCTTCCCCTTTAACCCCACCTACGGGCGAAACTGAGAAAGATTTTCAAGTCCATCTGTCTATCTGTGTTCTGTCCAACTTCTTTATTTCTTAATAGTTTTAAATACTCATACATACTTATTACTCCTGCTGTTATCTATTACACAGTCAGTACATATTTTTTCTTGTATGTCTTTCTAATGCCTAGTATCGTTTTATTTCCTACAATGCTTCAAATAAAACATTTCCTCTCCTATTCAATTTAAATTTGTAAACACGAACTAAGGTCACTCCGTCTCACTCCCTATTTAGTATTACACATTCAAAAAAACATCTCACGTTAATTGCATTTTTCTTTTTATTTTCAAACTACCGTATGCAGAACGAACACTACGCTACGCCATCAAAATTTTAACAACTTGCTTGTGTGTGTGTATCGCCTGCCAAGTCCAACCGTGTGAATATATGTCCAGAACGCGTGTCGAGAAAGAAAAAGGGGGATCTTGCAAGGTATAGGTAGTATTTGTGTTAATTTCTTGCTGCAGTTTCGTTCTACACTTCTGGAAAATTGTCCAAATTGCGACAATTACATGGCGTTAATGCTAAAATCTTCGTTAATTCAAACGCCAGTCATGGTATCGCAGTTCTGGCACAAGAAAATATTTAGTCTTGAGGCCAACGCTAGCAAAGCGTATAATATTAGACTGCGGCAAATCGTTTTGGCATTACTTCGGTATACAATTTTAGCGTGCTGCTGGCGTATGGGAAGAAGCCAGCCAGACACACCCGGGCTGGTTCTATATATTAGCATTGGGAGTACAATTCCATGGAATCGCTAGAGTATCTTGTTTCCCATAGCTGATTTGACCATAAGATCAGTCCCATCATGGAATTACCGTTTGTTTCCCACCCAGTGCCTCCTGAAAGACTCTTTCCTGTCCATCCCTTCATGTTATCTTCCCACTTATAGCGCTGTCCATCCCTTCATGTTATCTTCCCACTTATTGCGCTGTCCATCCCTTCATGTGTTATCTTCCCACTTATTGCGCTAATCCATCCCTTCATGTTATCTTCCTACTTATAGCGCTGTCCATCCCTTCATGTTTCCTTCACACTTATAGCGCTGTCATTCCCGTGCACGTTTTGCCTTCAACCCGTCCTTCTGTTATAGTCCTTCATGTCTTCTATAAAAGTGCTATTCGTTTCAAGGTCTGTCCCCATACTTTCTTTATCCCTTTCCTGTGTCCCTGTCTCTAGTTCCCTGCTTCGCGTGTATTTTGGTCTCCATCTATTTCGATTCGATTAGCATTGGGACTCAGTAACGAGACAGCCTTGTAATGATATCATCACTGACTTTCATTGTGTTCGCTCTTATGCAATGTCCAGCGACTATTCTCATAACTTGTTACACGAGGTTTTGTATTTTGTTTTATTTCAGTCAGTTCTAAGATGGTGATCTCATTCTTATCAAGGAATTCTATTTTTTTAAAAATTATATATATATATATATTATATATATATATATATATATATAGGAATATATATATATATATATATATATAATATATATATATATATATATATATAATATATATATATATATATATATAAATATATATATATATATATATATATATCATCATCATCATCATCATGTGACGTTATTCTTTCCAGAACGTTGTCTCCATTACAGCTGCTCTGAACGCATCACGATTCTGGGCAAGTCGACCTGCATCAGCCAAAGACAAGTTCAGACTCTCTGTGATGTCCTGGGTCCACCGTCGTCTAGGTCGACCCCTTCCCCTTGTTCCAGGGACCATGCCTTCCATCACTGTTTTTTCCAGACTATTATGTGTTTTTATATGACCGAAAAATTTCAGCTTCCTTATTGCGATGGTATTTAGGAGCCAATGTTCCTGTACGTTTAGTGAGTGCAGTACTTCTCTGTTGGTCTTTTTTTCTGTCCAGGGTATTCTCAACATCCTTCTGTAGCATTTCATTTCGAATGATGTAATCTTTTTTGCAACTGTTTTATTGAGTGTCCAAGTCTCGCAGCCGTATGTTGCTACTGGGAATATACATGCTCTGATCAGTTGTAACTTTGTTTCTTTGCTTGTGCCTTGCCATAGGTTTTTCATCTGTATTAGCTTATGTGAAGCAATTGCAAGTCTTCTTTTAATTTCTACTGCACAGTCGCCAGAGCTGTTAATGATTGATCCTAAGTATTCGAATTCATTGACACTTTCCAGTTCTTCGTTATCAATTTCAATTTCTGGTTTGGTCTTTACTTTGTCTGTTGTCAATACTTTGGTCTTCTTGGTGTTTAGGTATAGATTCTGGGCCTCGCTGTGTTTTTTGGTGGACAGAAGTAATTGTTCAAGTCCTTTTGGGTTGGTCGATAGGAGGACTGTGTCGTCAGCATATCTGATTTCCGGGATCTGGTACCCGCCGATGTTAAATGAGTCAAACTCTGTGTGTTCTTGGTCATCTCTTACGTTTCTCATGATATTCTCGGCATAAATGTTAAACAGGTAAGGGGAAAGGGTACAGCCCTGTCTTACTCCTTTCTGTACTTCAAACCATTCTGATGTTTCCCCCTCTATTCTTACGGCTGCCTGTTGTTCTTGGTACAGCAGTGCGATGAGTTGTATAAGGTGGTTTGGAAATCCCATATTTTTCATAATAGCCCATAACTGCTGATGTTGTACACAATCGAAAGCTTTGGTGTAATCAATGAAACAAGTATGTAGGTCAACGTTGAATTCTCTACACTTTTCTATGATGATCCTCATGTTGAATATATGATCTCTAGTGCCTCTACCTGGTATATATATATACTGAAGCACATTAAAAACGCACCACCTGTATAATCCAGGAACAGAGTGTGAAATGTAAATATAAGTGTGTACAAGTTTACATATTTAGAATCTTTATTCATTTTCCTATGAATCCATGCTGGTCATTAATTTGTACATTTGATTGTTATGAAATTCATTGCATTCTGTGCAGGCAAGGGAGAAAACCAAAAATACAAAAAAAATGCACGTGCGTTATCCTGCTGGAGAAGCTGCAAGTCTGGATAAATTGTGAACGCAGGAGCAGCCAGTGCATCCAGAACCTCATCTCGATATGTCACAGCATTAACATTTCCACGGAAGACGTGAAGAGGCAAGCGATGGTGAAAACTGAATCCTCCCCAAATGTGAATACTGCCACCTCGAAATCGGTTGACACAGCAATCTGCAAAGCGCTCTTCACACCGTCGCTAAATCCGCATACGTCCATCTGCAAATGATATGTTGAATCTGTTCTCGTCTGTGAATAGGACAGCATTCAACTGCAGTCTAGTCCATCTGATATGTTACTCTGCCCATTGCAGGCGCTGCTAACGATGTCTGTGAGTCAAGTTTGGCCCAACATAAGGTCGTCTTGCAGTAAGGCCTGTATCTCTGAGTCGTCGTATGACTGTCATTCGAGAGACTTGCCCATGTCTACCCACTATTGCTCTTGCTGTTTGACTTGCCGGGAGAGTCAATTCTTTAGGTGACTCAGCACAATGTGACGATCTTGCGCAGGGGTAGTAACTCGTGGTTGGCCACTCCGAAGTCTATCCCGGGCACTGCCAGTGGTACCGTAACGTTCATTGAGACGTACAATAGTGCTGTGGTGGCAATTCATCCTTCTGGCAATGGCCCGCGAGCTCATTCCGGTCTCCAACATACCAATGGCTCGTTGGCGGTCGTTTTCAGATAGTCGTGGCATTTCAAGCACATGTACTGGGTGTTTTGTCTCAACGGCCTTTTTATACCGAGTATACTGCCACAACGCGTACACATTTTCAGGGTCATAGCTGTTGAGAATCGTGTTGCACGTGTAACTTTCATCGTTTTCACGTAATCTGTACACACACCCATGGGTTGAATCTTGCACTTTCCATTCCAGCAGCCATTCGCTCTCTACCGCATGGCAAACACGGGGAAAATCCATTCCCACACTTTTTTTTGCCAGCTTCTCGGCATCAGTATATATAATAGTGGTGCGTTTTTAATGTGCTTCAGTATATATCTTCTTCTTCTTCCGTCCTTAGCCAACAACCGTCAAAGCAGTCAGTGGCCATTACGCCTAGTGGCGTCTTAAGGGCAACAACGAATATATTTCTTAGCCGTTGTTCCCATCACGCTTAATGGCGTCTTTAGGGCAACGACAAATCAATCCGTTTGTTGTTGTTTCCATAATCAAAGTGACTGGCAAACGGGTGATCAGCCCGTTGTATATATATATATATATTGATAAGGGTGGAATTAGGATGCCGTCAAATTACCACCTCTATCGACACCAGGTATTACAATGCAAGATGTGGGTGTCTTATCTGGTTTAGATTGTTGCTGTGTGTGTGTTGCAGTAGAACAGTTCAGGGTACACCACAGGCAACATGACGTGTAGAGTCATAGAAATGGTAACTTCGCTTTAGGTTTATACCATTTATTGCACGCCACAAAACAGTCATGATACTTATGTTATCATCGGCATAGTACAACGAATGCAGCATTCAAACTCATGTTAACTGACAGTCATGTAGAAGTCAATGCTCAATAGTTGTATGGAAAACAAATATCATAGCGAAGCTTGCTAAATAATACATATAACTTCTGCAACCGTGGTCAGCTGCAGATCCTTAATGTTCATAGACAATAATAATTATTCCTTCCTGATGCTAGCAGATCAGATGTATACAATACGTCCGTTTACTGTCTGCACGTGAGTAGCAAACATGGATTACAGGTCAGCTCGACCTTTATAACCTTCCTAAGTCTAACCATCTGACTTGGACGTGATCTCTGATATAACGAATCCTGGAACACAGACAATAGTCTTGTTGGTCTAGAGCGACCCATAGATATATAACTAGTTCAGGTATAAAGATACCGGTGACTTAATCCTAGTCAAAGTACCTCTCCATTTTGAATCACACAGGCGAGCAAAAAGGCGACAAAATGACGAACCTCTAGATGATAGCCTAAAGTTCGATACAAGAGGAATTACCTTATTTCGGAAAATCAACCATGAACATATGCCTCCAGGCAGGCTTGAATAATACGGGGAAATAGTCTAGTTAGCTAACTAACTCACAAAGACAATGTATTTCCCTCAGAGAATCACAAGACGCAGTCGCGTCCGCTCGCTAATCAGTCCATTTCTCAACTCCCCGACCTGGGCGGAACAACAAAACGACAACCCAGTCGAGACATGCGCAGAGTGACAATCTCTGAGTCGCTGTTCACAATAAGACGATTCTAAGAACATTCGAGATAAAAGTCTTACACAGTCGCGCCTTTTATGGACATGAACAGAAGCGTTAAGAAAGGTTTCAAACATCTACCAAATAAGGAGATATGGTCACGCTTCGTTCAAGACATTATAGACCGAACGTGTCTCTATACAAGAGGAGGTAAACTCATAAAAAATAGCAGTATCGATATATCGGATTCTGTCCCTTTGACCATAAAATATATATAACATGCATTTCAGTCAAATAATGATCATACATACGAAAAAAACGATCATACAAAGACTTTGGAAAAAAGTAATTATTTGTGCGTAACATTACCGCACCCTCCCGGGAAAAAAAAAAATGAAACATTTTTTTTTTTTAAATCCTGGAGCCGGAAAAATCTAGGCTCCTAACGCACGTATGATGCGCGGATATACCTAACAAAATAGCTCAACACTTGGAGCAAAACTGAGATCATATCCCAGGTCCTTAGAGAAAAATTTATCTAAGTATACGCGTATATATCCCAGGAAGGTGCCACCAACACAAACCACAATGCTGGCAACATCATAATAAAAGTCAAATTATTCTCATACCAATATATGAAATCAAATATATTATTATGATATCATACAATGTGTTGCAAATAGCGGTGTAATATATTAATATACCGCACTATTTTATTACATTATGTAATGCATCAGTAACTAATAAGTAATACATGTGTTGATCTTCGTTGACATAAAACATTCAATAGAAGAAGATGTGGACATCATCCGCTCCCAATCTAGGACAGGACTTGATATACTCAAAGTTCCACAATGGACACAATCTTGCATCTTCAATGATGTGCTGCGAAAATATCAATAACACAAATCTTGAAGACAACTGGTAAATCTCTCAATACAATCCTGAAAATAATTTATTTAAATGTGGCCGAGTGATCTTTTGGCCCGTATATCACTAACTAAGCCTTCTTAGATAATTACATGGTACAATGTTATAAATTCCCCCTCAAAAAAGTGAGAACAAAAAAAAATCTACTAACATGTCATTATAACATTGGACTGTATATCAGGAAATATATATATGACAGAAGAATCATGTGGAATCGTGTGGGCATCTGGACAGAATGTCCGCCATTACATTATCCGAACCACGGATAGCTCGAACCGAGAAATGAAATGGTTGAAGAGCTATGGCATAACGAGTGGACCTCGAGCTCTTCAAGTTTTTACTCTGAATAGCAGTAAGCGCTTTCTGGTCGGTTTCCACAATGAAATGTGCGCCTAGAAGAAATCTTTGTAACTTCAGAATAGACCATACCATAGCCAATAACTCACGGTCTAAAACCGAGTAATTCTTTTCTGCAGCATTTAATTTCCTAGAGATATACATCACCGGATGCAGAGTATCAGAATACTCCTGCATTAGTGCTGCCCCAATCCCAGTTGACGAGGCGTCACTTCGAAGAACAAAAGTCTTCTCAATAGTAGGTAACCTAAGAATAGGTGGAGATGAAAATAGGTCTTTTAACCTTGTTCAATGAGGATTGACATTCTTTTGACCAGCGGATCAAATTAGGCGACCCTTTCTTCAATAAAGTAGAAAGCGGTGCCATAATGGAGGGCAGATTCGGAATGAATCGTCCGTAGAATTGGATCAAACCTAATAGACTCCTTACTTGTTTCTTTGTCTTAGGGACCGAAATGTTAAGTATTTTTGAAACATTGTGGTCCTCTGTCTTTAAAAGACCATGACCAACACGATGACCTAGGAAAGAAATCTCACTAAATCCTATAAAGGCTTTAGAGGGTTTTGCAGTCAAGTTATACTCGCGAAGAGTAGACAGTAATTCGTATAAACCCAAATAGTGATCTTCCCAGGAATCACTGAATAGACAGATATCATCTAGATATGCTATGACATCTGTACGATATGCGAGAATTCGCCGCATCATGCGTACGAATGTAGCAGGGGCGTTCATAAGACCAAAAGGCATGAAATTCCATTGGAATAAACCCCTAGGTGTAGAAAAAGCTGTAAAAGGTTTGGCACGTTCAGTTAGCGGGACTTGCCAATAACCTTTAGACAAATCTAGTTTGGTAAAGAATCTAGAATTAGAAAGTTTATTGAGTAGCTCTTCTAATGAAGGCATAGGTTCAGCGTCGAACTTCGTAACTTGGTTCAATTTGCGATAATCTACGCAAATGCGAATGTTATTATCCTTCTTTCGAACAATAACCATAGACGAAGAGTATGCTGAAGTGGATGGTTCAATGATTTCCAAACGTATCATTTCATCCAATTCTTTTTTCGACTTGAGACTGGAAATGGATAGGTATTGGATAGGGTCTGACTCTGATAGGATTATGATCAGTTAGCACAATGTCATGTTCAATGACATGTGTGTGTCCCGGGATGTCTGTAAGAAGAAACTTGTCGATGTTCCTCAGCGGAAAGATTTGGAGAAACGGTCACGTTTTTCCAAGATTCCGTAGAATAAAGTGGGACCATAGAAAGAGGAAGATTGACATCAGAAAAAGTAGTTTCCTCATCCTGTATAACTGACAGCGATGAGTATTGACCATGAGGTACTTGAGAATTGTCCGTTGCCTGGAAAATAGGCTGCAAATAGTCTGGTCTTTCATGAAATTCCGTGAGCATATTTATGTGGAAAGTTTTATGCTTTCCATCAATATCGACAACATAGTCGACATCAGAAATTTTTGAGACTATTGCATATGGACCTTTCCATGCAATTAGAAGTCTGTTCTCCCTTGAAGGAAGTAGAACGAGAGCTTTGTCACCTGGACAAAGTTGTCGTAGACATCTATTCTTATTCGCAAACTGCCTTGCCTTTTCTTTAGCAAATTCGGAAGACGAAGTTGCTAGTCTGCATGCCTCAATGATTTTTTTCCTAAGAGCAATGACGTACTCATAAGAAGACTGAGTCTCATCGCTAATATTATCGGCAGTGATTAGATCGTGAAGTAAAGACATAGGGCCGCGCGGTTGCGCGCCAAAGACAAGTTCAAAAGGGGAAAACCCCGTATGTTCATTGGGGACCTCTCTATACGCAAAGAGAGCCGCGGGTAAGACCCTGTCCCAATCCTGAGGATGATCCTCAGTTATTTTACCCAGTAAAGTTTTTAGAGTCCTATTTAAACGTTCGACCAACCCATTAGACATTGGGTGATAGATACTGCTGAGAGACCTTTTTATATGTAGCATAGACATTACCTGTGACATAGTGTCTGATATAAGTTGAGTGCCATGGTCTGACAATATTTCTCCGGGAAAACCCAAGCGAGAAAATATCAGCCAAAGAGCGTCTGCGATATCAGCAGTTGAGATGCTCTTGAGAGGTATTGCCTCTGGCCAACGTGTGCACATATCGACACATGTAATAATAAATTGATGTCCTCTAGCCGACTTAATTCTAAAAGGACCGATAATATCTATTGCCATTTTTTGAAAAGGGCGAATTGGAATGTCAGCAGCCTGAATAGGCGCAGCATGTCGTGGTCCTTTAGATTTGACCTCCTGACATACTTTGCAAGAGCGACAGTACATTCGTATGTCCTTGCTCACAAATGGCCAAAAGAAAGCCGCAAGAACCCTCGACTTTGTACGGGAAAAACCCATATGTCCAGCACATTGCGAGTCATGAGCATGTTGCAATATTTGCACCCTCATGCTCTTAGGCACAAGAATTTGTGAATGAGTGGATGTAGTCGAGTCGAGTCTTGTACCATGTCTTGTGAACAAGTACGTTCAAGCCAACGACGTACCAGTAGGGACGAAACCAACAAGTTCCAAGTTTTTTGATTGCCCAGTCAGGACACCCCCCCCAAAACCACCCTCTTCATAGTTTTTTTTCGAATACCATACGTCCAAGATTTTTCATTAATAGAAATCCAAGATTTTCTGATTAGTATTTTTGATAGGATCACACCTTTTTTTGCTAGGATGAAGAATTTTTGTAACGACGGCTCTTCTTCTTGCAATTTGATAAATGAGTCACGTGTAATAGTCAAGTGACTATTTTGTTCATTTACTTCATCATTATTAGTTAATGACGTTTGAGGTGGATCCAGAGCATGTGCTCTTGTGACCACCGTATTGGTAGCTTCAATGTTTTGCTCTTCCCAAACAGCAATCTGCTGTGGGGTACATTCCCTAACTCCGTGAATACGACCAATAATAAGGTCCGCAATAGGGTTTGGAAGTAGACACGCGTGGACCTCTCCCGTGAAGAAAGGAGTAGCAATATGTATTATGGCAGTAGGATATTTTTCCAACGTGCCACCAAATGTGACACATTTGATGACCTTTCCTGTAGCACAGAATGGATCTACAAGAGATTGCCTAACCCCGACAGTAGTACATCCAGAATCAAACAACACCGAGACTGGATTACTATTTACAAGCCCCTTATGTAATATAAGAGAACCTCTCCCATCATGAGCAACATTAGCAGGAAGAGCGGGCAAAGGATGACCACAGCTTAGAGTACTAATGGTTTTCGGATCAAATAAAGTACTGCATTGGATACATTTATTTGCCCTACCAAAGTCAAAAGATGAGCATCCGATAGCATTATGTCTTTATCATTATTAACCTGTTTATCTGCTCCCTGAGATTCTTGTTGAACAGAGTTTGTCTGTTGATATCTTTTTCTCTTCTGTTGCGATCTACCGCGACCATTATTGCCTCTGCAATTATCATTAAAGTCCCTACTGTAATTTTTATCCTGGTTTGCGTTCCAGTTTCCATAACTGTCATTACCATCTCTATGCTGTTGAGAACCTCTATTATCTTGGTATTGAGGTCTCTGCAAATAATATTTTCCTCTATACCGATTACCTTTATGAAAATTTCTAAAGTTACCGGGAATAGAATACCGTGTAATATTAGGTTGTCTCCAGTTCTGGGAAGAAGAATCTCCCTGAAATTGATTACCATGGTTCTGGGCATAATTACGGTTACTCTTTTTATTAAAATTTTGCTGGCTACCCTGAAATTTACGCATAAAATTCGGGCCATAAGGTGCTGCCGAAGCAACTGGCAGACCTTCTTTTACCTTAGAGTTGCTAACGGTTATGTGAGGATGTGCAGTAACATACTGGCTACAGTATTCTTCCATTTCTTTTATATTTTTAGGCTTACGCTCATGAAGAAAAGAAAGAAAAGCTTCATTAACAGAAGACATAACCTTGTCTCTAAGAAGTAAGTCCATGAGGGCTTCAAATGTACTTTCTGTCTTAGAAAGCTCAACCCATCGTAAAAAAGTAAGACGTATGCCTGAGATGAATTCTGAGAATTCAACTCCAGTTTCTGGTAACATGTTTTTAAATTTAAGACGATATCCGTCTTCGTTAAGTTGGTACTTCTTTAACAATGCCGCCCTGACAACCTCATAGTTGTTCTTGTCAGGCACATCTACCATACCCAACAAAGTCAAAGCATCACCTCTAAGTATCTTGGACAGATGATAAACATATAATGTTTTATCTATATTATGCACCTTACATGCACTTTCAAATCTATCTAGATAAAATGTTATATCATCAATTGAAGCATTGAATGCTGGTAAATTAAGCTTGAAATCAACAGCATTAGACTTATTAGCAGATGATACCTTATTAGCATCATTAGCATTACTAGATAACTTCAACTTTTCTAACTCCAAAGCTAAGAGTTTTTCTTCATGTTCCATTTTTGCTTTTCTCTCATCAGACTCTCTTTGTAACCTTCTTTCCTCAGCCTCAGCCTGTAACTTTCTTTCCTCAGCCTCAGCCTGTAACTTTTTTTTCTAATCTTTTATTTTCAGCCTCTATTTCAAGTCTCTTATTTTCAGCTTCTTTTTCAAGTCTCTTATTTTCAGCTTCTTTTTCAAGTCTCTTATTTTCAACCTCAGCCTGAAGTCTCTTCTCCTGAGATTCTGCTTCTCTTTTTTGTTTTTCCATTTCCATTTGTAATCTCTTTTCATCTACCTGCATCTGCAGTTTAAAATTTTCAGCATCTATTCTCTTTTGTTCAGTTAGTTCTTTCATTTTCTTTTCCTCCGACTTCAATGCCTTGGCATATTGAACAGTCGCAAATTCTTCTAATTTATCACCTGTCTTCCCAAGGGCTTTACCCTGCTCAATAAAGTACTCAAATGTAGACATGATGTCTAAAATGTGAGTACAGAACCTGAAATAATTAATTATCTTATTTCAATCTTAATAGCAACAAGACTTAATAAAGTGCTTGTATAATTACTATGTTCACTCCAATCTCTGTGGGAAACAAGACTTGACACCAACTTGTATTATCAAATGTATAATAATATCACAAGTCACCTCTTAATTATCCGTGCACTACCCAAATCAGTGCATAACCATCAGTTATTTATCATAACTGCACTACAATAGTGCATAAGGAAAAAAAACCACCAGCTAGTTATGATAAGTGCACTATAGATCAATAGTGCATGAGCATATATGTAACAATAGTGAAAGCTAACTATGCAAGAACTATGCAAACAATAACAAGACAATGTAAACAATAACAAAGTACCAACAATGTAAACAAAACAAAGATCAAAGTCAATGTAAACAATAACAAAGATCAGAGTCAATGTAAACAATAACAAAGATCAACGTCAATGTAAACAATAACAAAGATCAGAGTCAATGTAAACAATAACAAAGTACCAACAATGTAAACAAAACAAAGATCAAAGTCAATGTAAACAATAACAAAAATCAAACAATACGAAAACATTCGCATAAGTCAAATAAATAAACAGCGAAACTAAAAAGAATATGATGACAGAATGCGAAGATATGACAAACAAATGACGCTACAGTGTATACACAAAAATTTACGTGAAGAACTGAATAATAGAAAAGAGGAGACCTACAAATACAAACAATTGAAATCGAAACTAAAAAACAGAAAGAAAGAGAGAAACAAAAAAAAATATACAAAAAACGAAAATAAAGCACAACTCGTCACAACTAAACAGATATAGCAACGATTGTCGCTAGCAAATTTCACAATAGGAAATTCGCACAGTCCCTAACGAAAACGCTAACAGTAGAACCTCTGTGGCGTGGTATCTTCTACTGAAAGACACCGCCCAACCGAGAAAACCCGCTGAAATATAAACATATAAATACAAATCCAAATAACATATAACATGTAAACATATATAAAGAGTGCGAAAAATGTGATAGACAGAAGGCTCAGTTAGAACATAAGGGCACAGTTCACAAACAAAACAGGCCACTTAACTTCTATGTATCCACAACGTCAGCACAGGTCAGAACAGGATGTGATCAGCATTCTTAGGACAATGATCCAACGTTGATCCATATCTGCTCTCGTAAACTGCCATGACGAAGGAAATGAGCTTCTAACAGGAAACAGCTTCTGACAGGAAACAGCTTCTGAACTTGACCTTCTGAATCTGCAACAGTAATTCTGAGACCGGAACAGTTGTTACGGCACTTGTCCTTCTTCTCAACAGATCAGGAAATCCATTCGCTCGGTACTTGTCCTTCTATTTGTAGACAAACTTCAATACCGCCGAGCAGCGCCGGGTAGTTTCAAAATATCAACAACTGTCAGTACTGCTGCGTCTTTCAAAAAAAAATTTCATCAAAAGTGATGAATAGCAACTGCAATGTTGTCTTGTAGTCTGCTGATGATGTCTGGGTTTGTTGACCCCCTTGAGAGTTGGTACCAGAATAAACCAACTATTGGCCACCATGAATTGATAAGGGTGGAATTAGGATGCCGTCAAATTACCACCTCTATCGACACCAGGTATTACAATGCAAGATGTGGGTGTCTTATCTGGTTTAGATTGTTGCTGTGTGTGTGTTGCAGTAGAACAGTTCAGGGTACACCACAGGCAACATGACGTGTAGAGTCATAGAAATGGTAACTTCGCTTTAGGTTTATACCATTTATTGCACGCCACAAAACAGTCATGATACTTATGTTATCATCGGCATAGTACAACGAATGCAGCATTCAAACTCATGTTAACTGACAGTCATGTAGAAGTCAATACTCAATAGTTGTATGGAAAACAAATATCATAGCGAAGCTTGCTAAATAATACATATAACTTCTGCAACCGTGGTCAGCTGCAGATCCTTAATGTTCATAGACAATAATAATTATTCCTTCCTGATGCTAGCAGATCAGATGTATACAATACGTCCGTTTACTGTCTGCACGTGAGTAGCATACATGGATTACAGGTCAGCTCGACCTTTATAACCTTCCTAAGTCTAACCATCTGACTTGGACGTGATCTCTGATATAACGAATCCTGGAACACAGACAATAGTCTTGTTGGTCTAGAGCGACCCATAGATATATAACTAGTTCAGGTATAAAGATACCGGTGACTTAATCCTAGTCAAAGTACCTCTCCATTTTGAATCACACAGGCGAGCAAAAAGGCGACAAAATGACGAACCTCTAGATGATAGCATAAAGTTCGATACAAGAGGAATTACCTTATTTCGGAAAATCAACCATGAACATATGCCTCCAGGCAGGCTTGAATAATACGGGGAAATAGTCTAGTTAGCTAACTAACTCACAAAGACAATGTATTTCCCTCAGAGAATCACAAGACGCAGTCGCGTCCGCTCGCTAATCAGTCCATTTCTCAACTCCCCGACCTGGGCGGAACAACAAAACGACAACCCAGTCGAGACATGCGCAGAGTGACAATCTCTGAGTCGCTGTTCACAATATGACGATTCTAAGAACATTCGAGATAAAAGTCTTACACAGTCGCGCCTTTTATGGACATGAACAGAAGCGTTAAGAAAGGTTTCAAACATCTACAACAGTTGACTGATACTACCAAATAAGGAGATATGGTCACGCTTCGTTCAAGACATTATAGACCGAACGTGTCTCTATACAAGAGGAGGTAAACTCATAAAAAATAGCAGTATCGATATATCGGATTCTGTCCCTTTGACCATAAAATATATATAACATGCATTTCAGTCAAATAATGATCATACATACGAAAAACGATCATACAAAGACTTTGGAAAAAAGTAATTATTTGTGCGTAACATATATATATATATATATATATATATATATATATATATATATATATATATATATATATATATATATATATATATATATATATATATATATATATATATATAATATATATATATATATATATATATATATATATTATATATATATATATATATATATATATATATATATACTGAAGCACATTAAAAACGCACCATCTGTATAATCCAGGAACAGAGTGTGAAATGTAAATAAATATAAGTGTTTACAAGTTTACATATTTGGAATCTTTATTCATTTTCCTATGAATCCCTGCTGGTCATTAGATTGTACATTTGATTGTTATGAAATTCATTTCATTCTGTGCAGGCAAGGGAGAAAACCAAAAATGCAACCAATAAAAAAATTCACACTATCCTCAGTATCTGGTATGTCCACCGTGTGCTTGCAAACAAGCTTGGCAGCGGCTCCGCATGGAACGCACAAGTCTCTGAAGGAAATTCCGGGTAATCAAGTCCCATTCACGTGTAAGAGCAGCTTCGAGCTGTTGCAGATTAGCTGGAGAATCTTGCCTGTAGACTCTGCGTCCAAGCTCGTCCCACAGATGATCTATAGGGGACATGTCTAGTGATAGAGAAGGCCAATCAATCGTCACAATGTTCTGCTGCTGCAGATATTGCTGCGTAATGCATGCGGTGTGCGCACGTGCGTTATCCTGCTGGAGAAGCTGCAAGTCTGGATAATTTGTGAACGCAGGAGCAACCAATGCATCCAGAACCTCATCTCGATATGTCACAGCATTAACATTTCCACGGAAGACGTGAAAAGGCAAGCGATGGTGAAAACTGAATCTCCCCAAGTGAATACTGCCACCTCCAAATCGGTTGTGCTGAGGAACACAGCAATCTGCAAAGCGCTCTCCACACCGTCGCCAAATCCGCATACGTCCATCAGCAAGGGATATGTTGAATCTGCTCTCGTCTGTGAATAGGACAGCATTCCACTGCAGTCTAGTCCATCTGACATGTTGTTCTGCCCATTGCAGGCGCTGCTGACGATGTCTGTGGGTCAAGTTTGGCCCAACATAAGATCGTCTTGCAGTAAGTCCTGTATCTCTGAGTCGTCGTATGACTGTCATTCGAGAGACTTGCCCACGTCTACCCACTATTGCTTTTGCTGTTTGACTTGTCGGGAGAGAACGATTCCTTAGGTGACTCAGCACAATATGACGATCTTGCGCAGGGGTAGTAACTCGTGGTTGGCCACTCCGAAGTCTATCCCGGGCACTGCCAGTGGTTCCGTAACGTTCATTGAGACGTACAATAGTGCTGTGGTGGCAATTCATCCTTCTAGCAATGGCTCGCGAGCTCATTCCGGTCTCCAACATACCAATGGCTCGATGGCGGTCGTTTTCAGATAGTCGTGGCATTTCAAGCACATGTACTGGGTGTTTTGTCTCAACGGCCTTTTTATACCGTGTGTACTACCACAACGCGTACACATTTTCAGGGTCATAGCTGTTGGGAATCGTGTTGCACGTGTAACTTTCATTGTTTCCATGTAGTCTACACAAACCCGTGGTTGAATCATGCACTTTCCATTCCAGCAGCCATTCGCTCTCTACCTCATGACAAACACGGGGAAAATCCTCACTTTTTTCCAGCTTCTCGGCATCAGTTTATATAATAGTGGTGCGTTTTTAATGTGCTTCAGTATATATATATATATATATATATATATATATATATATATATATATATATATATATATATATATATATATATATATATATATATATATATATATATATATATATATATATATATATATTCTTCTTCTTCTTCTTCTGTCCTTAGCCACAGACCGTCAAAGCAGTCAGTGGCCATTACGCCTAGTGGCGTCTTAGGGCAACAGCAGATAGGTTTTCTTTGCCATTGTTTCCCATCACGCCTAGTAGTGGCGTCTTTTAGGGCAACGGCAAATCAACCCATCTGCTGTTTTCCGTAATCGAAGTGACTGGCAAACGGGTGATCAGCCCGTTGTATATATATATATATATATATATATATATATATATATATATATATATATATATATATATATATATATATATATATATATATATATCCCTATATATATATATATATATATATATATATATTCAATTCATAACCCTCAACTCCCAAAGGAGCACAGGCCTTCAACAAACATATGCCAAGTCCTCCTGTCACGTGCCATCATCTCAAGTTCTTTCCATGTACTCCTCATCATTTTCACCTCTGTTTCCAGCTCTCTTCTCCATGTGCTTCTTGGTCTACCTCTGCCTCTCTTGCCCTGGGGGTTCCAGAACAAGGACTGCCTTGTAATGCTATCAACAGGTTTCCTCAGTGTGTGTCCTATCCATCGCCATCGTCTTCTTCTCATCTCTTGTTCCACTGGCACTTGTCTAGTTCTTGTCATCAGTTCCACGTTGGTAACCTTGTGATACCATTTTAATCCTTCTATTCTAGGCAAGTTCCTTCAGGCGATCATTGTCCTCTCAAGGCTGTGTGTGGTCCCGGTTGCCGGGTCCTCCCAGCGCAGCGGAGGCAGCGAATGGGTGATGTGTCCGTACCAGATTGCTCTTTTCCGCGGACCTTCGGTCCCGAAAAAGAAAAAAAAAAAAAAATTTTGGCTGGAGACGTCTCGGTAGCGAGGTGGTTTTATAGCGGTAGTACACACGAGGGCAAGTTCGGGGCACAGCGGATTGATCAACCGCTTGCTTGTCACATCGATTACGGAAACAACAATTAATATTCTGTTGTACCAATAAACGCCTTTAGGCGTAACGGAACAACGGATAATTTCTTGTTGCCCTAAGACGCCGCAAGGCGTAATGGCCACTGACTGCTTGGTCGGTCTTTGGCTAAGGACGGAAGAAGAAGAAGAATTCTAGGCAAGCACCCATTTATGAAAGTCTGTAGCTTTTTGGTTGTTGTCTTTGTTGTTCTCCATGTCTCCGAGCCATACAATAGGACTGACTTCACATTTGAGTTGAAGATTCTTATTTTCGTGTTGGATCCGATTTCTCTTGATCTCCATATATTTCCCAATGCAATGAAAGCTCCTCTTGCCTTTTGTATTCTTATTTTGATATCACTGTCTGTGCCTCCAACTTTGTCTATATTACTGCCAAGATATGTGTATGATTCTACATCTTGTATTGGTGTTTCTTCACGTTCAACCCTGTTATCATTACCTGCATTTATTCTCATTATTTTTTGTCTTTTCCCTGTGTGTATATATATATATATATATATATATATATATATATATATATATATATATATATATATATATATATATATATATATATATATATATATATATTATATATATATATATATATATATATATATATATATATATATATATATATATATATGTCACAGTATAATGAGTCAGTTTAGGAACTTACAGCTTGTTTTCGCCAGTTACAAACCCATTGCAACATGTCATCATCAGAAAAACCACCTGCACATATAATGTGATGTAACCCAATCGCCAACAAAAGCCTCTAAAACTGTAAACATGCTATGTGTGAGCCCGAAATAAGACCAATAATGATCCAGATACGACCAGTCACTAACAATGTGGAACGCAAAAAGATAACTATATAGAATAGATAATCACAGCCCACAAATTATGTCACGGTATAATGACTAAATCTTCATGACATTGTCCTCTTATTAGCTCGTATACAACTGATAGAGGTCACACAATTAAGACACGAATGCGTGCTGACAATCTACTTTTTTATGTAATTACGATACTACATAATAATAATAACAGCAAAAACCATCTGACTGACACAACACAGCCCGCTACCATCAGATTATACAAACTATGCTGCCCAAAACCAAATACTCACACACCGAGCATAAGCAAATGAAGTACTGCTCCTACAGCCGGCTAACTGACATCTTTCTTTCAAGGCTTCCTGTTCAATTCGCTCACTGCACCCATTTGCACCGTTTCCTTCAAAGCCTAGGTGCTCAACATTATGTAACAATATTATGTAACAATTTATATAAAATTGCAATCCTTCTATTTGCTATGATGACATTTTTATATTTTTGTCCGCTTTATGCTTCTACTGGATGGGTTACTGGTCTCATACTCAACGCCCTTACTTTCCTTCTACGAGTCGCCCGGTAGATTAAAGTGTTATAGGAAATGAAATGATTTAAAAAACAGCTCAAGTGTAATTGTGTTGCAACTGCTGCAGAAAGAATGCACTGGCATGACTTCTATTCATATGGAGTGGATAAATCGTACGCTTCAATGCTGGTATTATTGGATGGCTCTGACATTTGGAGAGCATTGAAGCGGAAACTAAGAATTTACAAATGTTTATAATTGAACGCTAGCTCAATAATGAAGGATTAAAAATGTATGACTAGATCATTGTAATGAGACGGACAGATCACTCAGGAAATTTTCCTGTAAGTGGTTGTGATGAAATCTGAATCCTATCTCGGCCATCATTCAAAACATTACACCGTACAGAAATTCCGAGAAGTCAAGCAACCAATCACAACGGCAGCTCGGTACACGCAATGCTAATTTTTTAAGGCTTGTTAACTTTGTAAGGCCTTTTAGTTGGAAGACGAGAAAGTGTAGATATTAACAATTTTTCGAAAGGCAATGTGCAGATATAAACGGTATACCTTAGTAATGAAGGACTAAATTCGATAATAGGGATCATTAGCTATTGGCTGATATCTATATTTTCACTGGAAGTGATGTAGGACAGAAGGAATTGGGATTTGAAGGCAGCGACCCATGTCATATTTACCGCTGTTTAGGCTGCTCCAGTAAAAAGTCGGATTAACCGAGGAAAAGGATAGATATCACACTAGACAGAGCTCAGTCCTGAGAATAATATATAAGCTTTGGA
Organism: Oreohelix idahoensis; assembly: GCA_024509875.1. Lineage (NCBI taxonomy): Eukaryota > Metazoa > Mollusca > Gastropoda > Stylommatophora > Oreohelicidae > Oreohelix > Oreohelix idahoensis. The sequence continues at coordinate 29,318 of JAMPIV010017055.1, forward strand.
TGAAGGAAATCCGTTCAGAGATAGAGAAACTAGAACTATTTCCGATTTTTCATACTAGCACAGAACGCCTAAAATTTACACATTTTCGAGACTGCAAAATACTTTGGCCTAGATACTTTCTGGTACGGGAGACAACTGAATATAAATAGCGGAAGGTATCGCCAAGTCTTTTACAGACAGGGGGTATGATGTGTTGGTGTTGTGGGTAGTGGGTTTCCCCCCTTGCTTCACCCTAGGCCTAGTGAATTCTTTTTCATGAAAGGAGCGACCATTGCGGTGTCAGTCTCTTGGCCTAGCGAAACCTCTCATACCCCAAGATCGTTGTGCTTGGTGAAGAGCCACACCCTCCTCGAGGTAGTCCTGGTAACTGAGGGTGCGAATCCTCAGGCTAAACACAACGGATCTAGAGGAGCAAACCTCGATAATAAAACCGGTGCACTACACCGTACACGCCCTCTATGGGTGGGAAGGAGCCACATGGATACTGAACAAGTCTTAGGAGTGGGAACGAGTATGGACTACTTCCAGAAGATCGGAACCCATCGTACAGGCACAGAGACTCAGGACGTGTCGATCCTATTGCCTTAAACTCTTAGTCACATGCCTAGAGCCTCGGAGAACTCGGTGTAACCAGCAGGGAATGTGGTGGCGGGGAATGAGCACTGTGAGCCCTACCTTGGCTACGTATCACAAGGAGACGCAGAAACACCCCCTTTATCTCCCCCAGAGCTGGCACAGTACACTTCTGGCTTCTACCCGGGGCGGTAGGAAATCCACAGGCACCCCAGCATCGGAATGCCATGAAAAATGACAAAGTTAAAATGTATTAACTCAAACGAGATCGGACGAAGCCTCGGTTATCAAGGTCCTCGCCAGACAGTGCGTAACCAGGCTGTGATGTGCGAAAAATTGATTACTGGAAAAAAACCCAAAAGACATTCTCCCCAAGAAGAGAGAGAGTGGGAGGGAGAGCAAAAAAAAAAAACCAGATCACACAGGGAAAAACACACCGACACTTAATATTCTGCAGCTAAACATCTGTGGCATAAGAAATAACAAGCTTGAACTTGCCAAACTGCTGGGCAGTCACAGAGTACATGTGGCTGCTCTACAAGAAACTTTACACAAAGATTTTGACCTTTGACCTGTCCGGATACACTAGTTACGCCTGTAAGTGCATTGGTTGCCGTGGCATAGTAACCTACATCAGAAATGACATACAAGGAGATGTCACTCAGCTAACAACAGCCCATCCCACAGATGTACAAAAAGTCAATATCTGGCACAATGGAGGCAAATATACTATATACAATGTGTACAGCCCACCTCAGACAACATGCAACATGCCAGAACTATACAAGACACAGTATCACAAAACACTTCTTGTAGGGGACTTCAATGGACACTCACCCCATTGAGGTTACCGTGATTACAACAACACAGGAAAGTACATTGAAGAGACCTGTGAAACAACTAACCTGTCAGTATTACAGGATACAGAGTCCCCACCAACTTTGCTGCACAGTGCCCACCTCTCTTTCAGCCGACCTAACTTGACCATCTGCTCATCTGATCTGATAGATTTTTGTCATTCTCAGATTCTGAACGACATTGGAAGTGATCACAAACCACTCCTCACCACTATAAGCACCCCCAGTAAAGCATGTTTCAAGCAGAGAACTCGCTGGAATTTTCGAAAAGCTAATTGGAGACTATTCCGGGAAACACTGGATTGCCTTCTAGAAAACATTGATACCAACTGTGTCGAAACATTCAGTGAAGAACTAACTAAATCAATCTTGAATGCAGCAGCTCTGTCCATCCCAAGGGGCAGCCGGAAGTCATATAAACCATTCTGGAACAAAGAAATAGAAACTACTATATCTGAAAGAAACAAAGCCAGAACAACACTTGAGACCAGACGTTCACAGGAGGCAAAGATTCAGTACAATAAAGCATGTGCCAGAGTAAAACTTACAGCGAAGAAGACCAAAAAAGATAAATGGACAGAAACGTGCTCCAACTTAGATCTCAGACAGAATGGGAATAAAGCATGGGCATTAGTTAATAATCTTTCTGGAGAAAGTAGAAGGATGAATCCAAAGCCAGTGATAGATGGAAGAAAGACAATCGCTGAAGACCAAAAGAAAGCAGAACACTTCAACCGTTACTTTGCCAATGTGAATAGAGCAGGTAAACTCACAGAGCTGGACATGAAACAACTACACCAGTTAAGGAAACAAGAGAAAGCCTCAACGGTCAACGCTTCCCTATTCGAAGAAGAGTACAGCATGAAGGAGTTAGAACAAGCTCTGAAGAAATTAAAACCTAGAAAGTCCCCAGGGCCAGACAAGATCCACAATGAAATGCTACTCTACCTGGGCCCATCTGGGAGAGAAGCAATCCTCAAGCTGATCAATAAGACATGGAGATCAGGCAAACTTCCAAAAGCCTGGAGGAATGCTCATAGTGTCCCCATTTTAAAAACCAACAAATCCCCAGATGAACCCAAAAGCTGCCGTCCGATATCTTTAACATCATGCCTGGGGAAAATTGCTGAAAGAATGATAAAAACGCGTCTCTATTGGTTCCTTGAGAGTTCCAGTATTCTATGTCATGAACAGGCAGGCTTCAGAACCAGCAGCTTCACAGAAGACCAGCTCTTCCGTTTGACGCAGAAAATTCATGATGGCTTCCAGAATAAGAAACATACTGTGGCCATCTTCTTTGACCTCCAGCAGGCCTATGATCGTGTATGGAGAAAAGGCCTCCTGATGAAGATGATTGGCATGGGAATACATGGCAGGTTATACAACTGGATAAAATATTTTTTGATTGATCGCACAATCCAGACAAAGATAAACAATGCAATCTCATCTAAAGAAGTCTTAGAGGAGGGCTTACCACAAGGCTCCTCATTAAGCTGCACTCTATTTCTCATCTATATCAATGGCTTAGCAGACCAGATCAAAGCCGAAAAAGCTCTTTACGCTGATGACCTGGCAATATGGCAGAGTCATGAGAATCTAGAAAGTGGAGCTCAAAGACTAAACGGAGACCTTAGAAGACTGCATGAGTACTGCCAAACATGGAAACTAAAGGTTAACTATACAAAGACAGTGTACACGAAAAAGCTCTTTACGCTGATGACCTGGCAATATGGCAGAGTCATGAGAATCTAGAAAGTGGAGCTCAAAGACTAAACGGAGACCTTAGAAGACTGCATGAGTACTGCCAAACATGGAAACTAAAGGTTAACTATACAAAGACAGTGTACACTATCTTTACCAAAAGCCATAAAGTAGCCAAGAAGAATATCAACCTGTGGCTAGACAAACAACAAGTGACAAAAGAAGAACATCCCACATATCTTGAAGTCACGCTTGACCGGCAGCTCAGCCTCAAGAACCATATTGAGAATACAAGGAAGAAAGCACTGAGGCGATTACAATTATTGAAGAGGCTTTTCGGCACTACTTGGGGATCAGACAAGGATACTCTGAGAGGCTTGAACCTTGGCTATGTCCGTTCTGTGATAGAATATAACAACTCACCGCTTACTACTTGCTCCAAAACAAACCTAGAGTCTCTCGACAGAGTGCAAAGCAATGCCCTTCGACTAATCAGTGAAGCTATGAGATCAACACCAACTGCTGCATAAGAAATACACACAAATGTGGAACCCTCCAGTTTGCGGAGAGATAAAGCTGCTTTAAAAGTTTATGAAAGATGTAAGAGAATGAACCGAAACCACCCTAACAGGCACCTTGTAGGAAACTGGGTACACAAGCAAAGAATAAAGCACAAGTCAGTCTTTCACCATGTTCATGAAATACAAGATAGATACCACCTCCCAGAAAGAAGACAAGATATACAGAAAGAAGTAAGGAATTTACAACCCCATACCCACTTAAAAACACCAGAAGTACAGATGAAATTAGTAGATGGAACAACCAAACAGGCCGACCCAGTCAGTCTTATGAGTGCATCACAAAGAACCATTGATGCCTACCCTGAAGAATGGTTACATGTCTATACTGACGGATCTGCATTTAAGGCCACCATCAAAGCAGGTTACGGAGTTTACATATGTTATCCAGACGGATCCTCCGACGAGCTGTTTGATGCATGCGGGGAGTTTTGCTCCAACTATGAAGCTGAAACCATTGTACTGGAAACAGCTGTATACCACCTGAAGACTGTATTTGATGCCTTTCCCTCAAAGGCTCAAAACATTGTCATTTTTACTGACTCATTGTCTGCATTACAAGTTCTGGAAGGCAGTGGACATTGTAAAACTGAATTAGCCAAACTAATCCAGAATGTTGACCAGCTTATCACCTCCTATGGCATCACAATCGTTATGCAGTGGATCCCTGGCCACTCTAATAAACCAGGTAATGACAGAGCAGACAGTTTAGCAAAGAAAGGAACAAAACAAGAACAACCACGCACAGCAACAACTCTCCAAACAGCCAAAACACTCAAACGAACAACAAACAAAGAAACTTGGCTGAACAGATGGGCCATGGGAAACACTGGAAGAGAGGTTTACAGACATATGGCTGGTCCTGATCCTAACGACAACATCAACCATCTTACAAGGAGGGATCAGAGCACCATTTTTCGACTCAGATCACAACATATACCACTCAACAGTCACTTGAACAGAATCCAACCACAACACCCTCCAGGGTGCCAGCTATGTAACTACCCCCATGAAACTGTTGACCACCTCCACTTTGAGTGCCCAGCACTAGATGATGTTAGAAAAATGCTTCTTCCTCCCAGGCCAGATAAGTGGAACACCCTGTACGGAGAAACAAAACAACTTGCGAAAACATGCAGATATCACTACATGGCATTGGGCCGAAGGGCAAGAGCCCAAGTGCCGCTGGATCAATAACAACAATAACAACAACAACAATATATATATATATATATTGAAGTGGATAAATGTGTGTAGATTCGCTTTGTAGTTCTTGGAAGGAATTCAAGCATGTGTTAACCAAATTCAATTGTCAAATGAAAGCAGATGGACGAGTAGATTGCGATGATAGTTTAGGAAAGTATTTTGAAGATGTTAAGCTTGCTGGAATGGACCACCCTATTGGAAAGAAGGAAATACATTGTTTTACTGAATAAATTGATTTGTATCTTAATATTATCCACAAGGCCTATCTGATTTTAAGGAAGAAAATCATGGACAAACTGTAACCAGAGTGTTACTAGTAGTGTGGTATTAATTGAATGAATTATGTTAGTTTTGACTTACTATGATTCTCATGAGTAATCACATCTTATCTGAACTGTCTTGTCCTACCTACTGACTGGATAGGGAGATGGTGAACGATACTACGTAGGATATATAATTATTATATTTCAGGTTAAATACTGGCTTGAAGAGTTTGCTAATTCTATGCCTACTTCAGCTGGAGGAAGCTCTTGTCGTTCAGATCCCTTGTGAAATGTCAGAGGGTCTTCAACAGCGCCACCTTTTTTCTTAACCAGCGGCACTTGGGCTTTCAGCCCTTCGGCCCAATGATATGTCATTGCGAGGCTGCTTCACTCCTTCCCATCCACAGAGGGTTTATCTCAGATACCGTTCAGGTTATTCAGTCAAAATTCAGGTCGATGACACTCTTTCAAATGCCCACGCCCAGGCTTGAATCTTGAACACCTAATCGCCAGCGCAATGTGGTAACCATTACACTAGCGCGGCTCCCACAGTGCCACCTTTAAGATTGGAAGAACCGCAGTTGTGGGATTCTTTCCAGTTACATTGCTGGGCCAGGCCTAGAAAGACTTTTTCAAGATAAGTAGCCTTGTTCGGGGCTACTTGAATGTACAAAACTTTACCCCACCAAAGAAATTAAAAACCTAAGAATCTAAGAACATGGCACATATAACCTACGAGTTTATTAACTACAAAAGAACATTGAAATGATGAAACACAAGCACGTGGTGTTAAAGAACATAGTAAAAGCCCTTATAACTTGCGATATAATAATATTAACATTGGTTGAAGTTTAGCACAGAAGAAAGACAGTTTTCATCTAAGATCAAGAAAACAGATGAAGATGAACTGTATTAGTTAACATTTAACTGTAAATGTAATATAAATACTTGAAAGTGAAACCATTTATATTTTTTGAATCAATTTTTTTTTTATTTGCAAATTACCCAACAGAACAAAGAAAGATCTTGTACATAAATAAATAAAAAAATTGTACCAACAGTCTTTATTGAATTATTTAAGTTTGATTCATAGTTCTTGTTGGTTAATTAATTACCACTAGCAGAGTCATAGTGTAAGGTTAGTCTGGAGAGGGGCATCATAGGAATTTAAGATAGTACATTACCATCTCATCTAGGAACCTATACAGCTTGACTATACCTTTGATGTCGATACACCATTACTCTTTTTAGAGAATGGGGTATTTAATTTAAGACCAGACTCTTATCTGGCACTATCCTGGTATCATCTGATACATCTATTTGTCCAGGCTATCATCATCATATTATCTTTACGTCTCACTATAGTAGTAATCTTTAGAATGTATTGTATCTATATATTTCTATATCTAAGATTCATAAACGAGGATTCACCTAATTATTTTAGGACGGAAAAAGCAACCAATCAGAGGGCGGAAAAAGCCAATCAAACGAAGATGAGCGAAAGTGTGAATTTCATCGCAACGAAAACAAAAAGAGACTCAAGTGAAGATTAAACCAATCAAATTGATGCGAGGATGATCCAATCAACACGGGTTAATCAAATTCATGCGGACTCTGACACTGTATATATGCCCGCTCAGAATATATTCTGGACTCACTCAAAATTTCACATCAAGATCTCAAAGTGAGATAATTCCAGTGGACTGACCCATGCTTAAAGAAGCCACATAGCCTCAACCCATAGCTGAGAATAGCCAAGCTGACCTGCTTTGTGAGCAGACTTGCATAAGTGATAAGCTCATATCAATAATATTGTGTCTGAAGGGTTCCTACCAGAGAGAGTCACAACAAAGCTTCTGGTGTGTTAGTAAAGGACCACAACTGTATCGCCTGGAAGTAGACCTGTATCTAATTGTCCAGGTGAATTAAGTACATTGGAAAGTCTACACATCATCAATGACAGAAGTGTCTAAAGCGACATGAACTGAAGGAGTTAAGTAAATGCGCATTTAAGAAGAAAAATCCAGAAGTCACCAAATGTCCGATATGATGGTAAAGACAATGAAAAATTATTGAATTCGAGTTTGTGATTTTTGTAAATATCTATCAAAAATTTTTACTAAATTTATAATTTATATTATTAAAGTGTACTGGTATATTTTTATAAATTACAATTGATTGATTTTGTTAAAATGCCAGTTACAGTTCTAAATTTTTTTTTCTTCGTGTGTGCAATTCAAAATTATTTAATATTATAAACCGGTGGGGATAATTAACGAGCTGTATGTCACACAAACTATTAATAGAGACACTCTTGGACAATAGGATGGGTCTAGCGGGAAGGTGACTTACTTCACAGCTCTCTTCTACAGCTACCATCTAGAACTATGCTGTTAACTACCTGTCTTTTCCTGTTCCATCCCTACTACTAGTTCACCAGTTCTCTTCTCCGAATCTGGGAGCTATATTTTGTTCTATCTAACTTCCATCTCGCCACAATCACCAAAGTGGAAGTGGTGACACGAAGCAGAAATATAACATATGTAAAAGAGAAGAAATTAATGTCCTGTTGAATAGGACTTACACTTGAGAAAACTTAGTGTTAGCATAACACGACATTCCTCATTCTGGAATGAAAATGGTAAAATAAGTATAGAGAGATCTAAAACCCCAGGATAATGGTACTGGAGACAAGACTTAAAAAAACGATAACGAAGCCATGAAAAGAAAGTACAAAATACTAGAGCTAGGCGTGATCTGACTGAATGTGTATGCTCCATATTGAGTTACTGCTCCAGAATGAGTTACTGGGTAAGGAAGGAGAGAACCGTGCTTAGAACATCGCAGTACTTAAAATTAAAACACATCACACACTGTCATTAAATAAGATCTATGTGTGTGTGACAACATTACCTGAAGACATTTCCATAGCAAGCAGTATCTCACTGACTCTCTCCACTCTTAATCTATACCTCACTATCTCTCCCTCTTACTCTTTAGTTCACTATATTTCTGTCTCACTTTCTATCTCACTTTCTATCTCACTTTCTATCTCACTTTCTGTCTCACTTTGCATCTCACCGTCTCCATCATACTCTTTACCTCACTCTTTCTCCACCTCACTCTTTCTCCACCTCACTCTTTCTCCACCTCACTCTTAATTTCTACATGTTTCTCACTCTTATCTATCATTTTCTCAATCGTTATCTTTCCATTTATACATTTCACTCTTTATCTCACTCTTTCTTCACCTCACCCTTTATCTCGCTATACCTGTTTCTCACTCTTTATCTATCTTCCTTTCAATTGTTATCTTTCCATTTATCCATCTCATTCTACATCTCACTTATCTGTTTTCTCACTCTTTATCTCACTGTATCTCACCTTATTTTTAACTTACTACATCTCTCCAATCTCTGCATTACTGTCTCTCCCCTTACTCTTCATTTCAACATCTCTCCCCTCTATTTATATCACCATTACTCTCTCTCTCAGACACGCACACACACACACACATTTGCTCTCTTTATTTCCTAACCACTTTCTCAATTCCGCATCTGTCACATCTTACACATGTAACTCTTTTTTTTTAATTACACTCCCTTCCTGTCCCTCACATATAATTGAATTTCTCATTACCTAATCTCTCATTTAACACCGCTTCCGAAATGAGTGGCAGTAAACCATTTATTTTAATTCATCGCGCTTCATATTCTCCACCACTCCATCCCCAAAGTTCCTCTAACTGATCACTCCATTCTCAACCCAAAGCACATGTAGAGCGACAAACAATTATAAAGTTCAACAGAAAGTGGTAATGAACCAAACAACGTGAACATTACAGCTATGTCACGCCTAGGAAAGTACTGTAAATCAACTTAAACTAGGACGTCCCAAATTGGCCAATAAAATCACGTCTACTGTCTCACTGCCGGGCATATACATTCCTAGTATAGTCTACAAAACCTGCTAGTGGGTCGTGGTCTGATAACAGCGCCGTCTGGGAATCGAATGTTGGCACCAAATATATCAGGCAGTTGTTGTCTCTTGTAAACGCTTCATTAATTGCATTTACTAAAAATACAAATACACTAAACGCGACAATAAACAAATACAGATATAATACTTGCGTAAAGCAATAAATGCAAATGTACTACTTTGCACAAATTAACAAACACAAATTTACTACTTACATCAATAAACAAACACAAAATGACTACTTGAATTAATCAACAAACACAGACAATCGGAATATCACCAAACACAAATACACTACATGCACCAATTAACAAATATTCTTGCTTCTCACTTTTGTGTATACCAATTACCACATGCTCCCATGCTCCCATTCATCGCATTTGCCCATTTCTCTGTCTGTCTATCTGTCTGTCTGTCTGTCTGTCTGTCTGTCTCTCTCTCTCTCTCTCTCTCTCTCTCTCTCTCTCTCTCTCTCTCTCTCTCTCTCTCTCTCTCTCTCTCTCTCCTGTTACAACGTTGTAATTTTAATAATTTTATGTTATTTATTTTTGTTTGTTTTAGTTTTTATTATATTTTTTATATTATTATTTCAAAAACACGTGAGAATGAATAGACTATGTACAAGAGGCAGAAATAGCAGAATGTTTGACGGGTCTACGTGCCCGAGACAGAAATGGCAGAATGTTAGACGGGTATACGTGCCCAATGTTAAACCCTTTGAAAGTTATTTCGTGTGTTCTCTACATGTGCATTTTAAAGTGTTCACTTTTGTCACAGTATTTCTGTTCCTGAATGTTACCATAGTTTCGTCAGGACAAAGATTCACGAACAACTTCACGTGCAAGTGGATCAAGCCCAACATTAAATAACACTGACAAACAACATTTTTCTTTCTTATATAAGAATAAGTGTTCTTAGGTCAGTTTCTTGCGCTGATTTCAAATTTGAAATCCGTTTATCTCTATCACGTCGGGTTCTTAAGATATTTGTAAATAAATATATTTTTGGGAAACCGTTATTTGCTCCGTTTCATTTTTACTATATAACTTTTTAAAAATTAATAAAATGCAAAATAATTCTACTTTTTATACTGCTAAAAGATGCATGACATATGTTACGTTATATTTCAAATAGTTACTGTATTTTGAAATAATTCCGAATGAAATATGGCTTCTAGAAGTTGTAGAAATTCGGCTGATCTGTTCTGTTACGTGTGCGGATATTTTACAGATCGTGTTCACCAGAAAAACTTTACACCATTGCTAAAGAAAGCATATGAACTTTATTTCGATTCGAAAGTTGATGATGCAAATCAATCTTGGAAGCCAAATGCAGTTTGTTCGACTTGTGAAAATACATTGGCAGGTTGGTTACGAAAATCGCCGAAGCATAAGTCGATGCCTTTTGGAGTGCCAGTAATATGGCGTGAACCGACAAATCACGCTACTGATTGTTACTTCTGCTTGACAAATATCTATGGTTTCACTTTTAAAACTAGAAAGTCTGTGGTTTATCCAAATATTGAATTGGTTTCGAAACCAGTGCCTCATGATCCAATCACGTGTCCGATCCCAGTTCCACCAGAACAATATCCGTTGGACGTGAATGAACCATCAGAAAGTGATAGTTTACCTGCTTTAGAAACTAATTCTGACTCGGATTATATACCGGTGAATGATGGTGTTCACTTAATTAACCATTCAAAACTTTCAGATCTAATACGTGATCTCGCTCTCACCAAAGGACAAGCGGAATTACTCGGTTCGCGACTCAAAGAATGGAATCTTTTAGCGCCCAATACTCCGATATCTAAATTTCGTCATAGACACAGAGAACGTGTTCAATACTTTGAGATGGATGATGATATTTGCTATTGCAAAGATGTAAAAGGTCTAATGGTGCACCTCGGTCATGAGCACATAGTCAACGAATGGCGACTTTTCATCGACTCTTCCAAGACTAGTCTAAAAGCCGTGTTATTGCATAATGGAAATTTATTTTCATCAATTCCAGTAGCCTACTCTGTTCATATGAAAGAAACTTATGACAATATGGCTATACTTTTGGCAAAAATAAAGTACAATGACTACCAATGGCGGATTTGTGGAGACCTAAAGGTCATTGCAATTCTCACAGGCATGCAGACTGGGTATACTAAATTTTGTTGCTTCCTATGTGAATGGGACAGCTGCAACAGACAGGGACATTATGCAAGAAAGGTGTGGCCTATCAGGGATCATATGCAGCTCGGGCATAAAAATGTAATACACGAGCCATTAGTTAACAAAGACAGCATCATTTTACCACCGTTACATATAAAGTTGGGGCTCATGAAGTGTTTCGTAAAAGCGTTAGTGAAAACGAGCAAAGCTTTCACTTATCTTCGAGAAAAGTTTCCGCAAATTAGCGATGCAAAGATAAAGGAAGGTATCTTTGTAGGACCTCAGATTAGGAAAGTTATTGCAGACAAACAATTCGAGAACTTGTTACATGGTAGTGAACTTCGCGCATTGATGGCATTCAAATCGATCGTCGATAACTTTCTGGGAAATCACAAATCTGTCGACTATGTGCATATTGTTAAGTAGTGCATAGATGCATACAGAATTATGGGCTGTAACATGTCCCTCAAAATCCATTTGCTCGATTCGCATCTTGACTTTTCCCCCCTGACAACCTTGGCGAAGTCAGCGATGAACATGGAGAACGATTCCATCAAGATATCGCCGTAATGGAGTCACGTTATCATGGACGGTGGAGTGTGACCATGCTTGCCGATTATTGTTGGATGCTTCATCGCGATGTACCACATGCCATTCACCGACGAAAGTCGACTGCAAAGAAATTCAAGCCTACATAACTGTTATACTTCTTGTACAAATGATGTTGTAATACTGTATGCGTTGTTAAAAAACTTCAATTGCGTATTTCTAGAGATCCCGACCTGATAGAGAAAAACGGTTTGCAGATTTAAAAACAGCGCATTAAAATTGACCAGAAAAACATAGAAATGTTAGAGAAAGAAAAAAAAAGTTTTTTTTTTGTTAGTCAGTGTAATTATTTTTCTTGAAGTTACCACAACGATATAATCCGGTTTATTCCCTCAAACATCGCATGACTCAGAATGTAAACAAAAACATCGGTGTTCTCCCTTGAAAAGCAATTCTATCAGAAAATGAATTAGATTTTCAAACCCAGAGATCAAGCTGCTCAACTTGTAATATTTTACTCGAACGCTAGAAATTGTTTCATTATTATTAAAATGATTTGATCTAAATTTTGAAGACAAAGATTTAATGTATTTCAAGGACCTATTGACATCAGTGAGGAAGATCAATTCAGACAACCGCGTCTTATCTTCAGAGACCGCTATCTGTTTGCACTTGAACGCAAGAAAGTTGCAACTTTCTAAAACTCAGTTCAAGAAATCGTTTGACAACTTTCCATCTATTCAATCATCGTAAACTTGTGTGATAAAAATTGTCTGGGTATATCCAAGAAAGATCTGAATTGTCTAAAATATCTGAATTCAAAACTGACCATGCATCAACGTTTCTAGTCTTATAATATAGGATATTATTTATCAATACAAAAACGAAACACTGTAAAGTTTCTTTTCTTCTTTCCACTCTGTAAAGTGTCAGTCTGTATGCTCTGTAAGGAAGAGTGGTGTGTTGTTGAGATCAGGCATGCTCCAGTCTACCCAGCTGTAAATGGGTAACTCACCCTAGTCCTGAGTTAGGGAAGGCAAAGGCTCCAGGGGAAGCAGGCCCTAAACTTGGTCACTCCAACCGACGCAGGATGGTGTATGTATGAAGTAGAAGTGTAGAGTGTGATTACCGCGAATGGTGTACTGTTCGTGTGCTGACCAATATAACCACTCATACACTTGTGTCTACAAGGCACCAATGCAGACTGCTGGAATCTTTGTTTACTCAATTTATTCAGACGTACACACTGGGACATACGAGTACATCATGGTATGTTGACATATCAATTTGTAGGTATACATAGCAGATCTGAAGTCATGACACATTCAGAAATAATGGGCAGTACATCAAAAGTTCAATGTCATGATATATTAAGGCCGCATCCCCCTATCTGACTAAACGCGTCAGTGAAGGCAGATCGATAAATAACTAAAGTTACTTGACGTCCATAGTTTGTAGTATATATTATGAAACCACGAAAGGGGGGTTTCTAGCAAGATTGAGATCTCCCTGTCACTGTCCGATAATAGGATAAATAATCTGTTCTCTTGGCAGTGATCAAAACATATGATGACCGAAATCTAACATGGCTGCCTCCCTGAGTTGTCGTTCACTCATTCATAGGAAGGAGAATATAAGCCAGAGTTAATTTATAATGGGTATATAAATGATTTCATAAATGTTTCCATACAGCTCTACGGTGATCAGGTTAATTCACGTAGCCATAACCGCTGCAGGAAAGTCTGTCATCTTCGTCGATACAAAACACGACCCTAACGATACGAAGCACAATGTTCCATCTAGGTCGAATCGACATGAGATCATCAATATAGGGTCTGGCAATACATGGAGTCCGAATTATACATTGTACCGTACCTTAGGAGAGTCTCTAACATAAACTATAGTAGAGATACCATCTCCTTTAGAAGAAAACCACTTCATGAATCATATTTCCTTAAGAATCTACCAGCCCTTTGAAAAGTGCGTACCCGCCATTATCACGGTACATCGGAACTCCTCACGACTTGTCAAGACAACTCATACTTCCGCTAGACCGGAATAACAAGAATCTAGTCCCTCCTACCCATCCAAAATATACAATATAGGACTGATTCTACTTGTACTAATAATATGTAATACATATGAATTCAGGCCATAAACACAATAAGCAAATTAATATATTTTCTCGCCCTAAAAAATAAGTACAAACGTAAGCGCAATATCCTTGCGCCGGATCAATATCCAGAACGATTACTCCTATAATCAAAAGTGTGAATCAAACATGGATTCTCTCGCTTTTACCATAGACAGCATTCTCATACACAAATGAATGAATGTCTATATTTCCCATATTAAATAGCTGTGGTGAAGTGGGATGTTATAAATACTTATAGGGGACTTAGTGTACTGACTGAGATCAGCTGTGAAGGTATATATATCTAATAAGAGTAGTATATTATATATAACCTTACTTGCTACCACATATCTATATATCTCAGTCAGAATTATTCTGGAATAGTGTGGTGACTACGTTTTGTGTCTAGGGTATGTGTATGATGAAGTGTAAGTCACAACAACAGACAGATAAACAATTTAATTTAATCCACTACTCTTAACAACACTGTGACACTCACATACATATAACACTCTATGAGAATATCTTAAGGAAGTCACTCGTAACTTTTCAAATAACAATATGTATTCATTACTGGCATGAATGAATATGTGTCCTGATTCAACTACAAGGGAACCAGGAATCACAATCAATTTAAATTACAAGTTATGTACAGAATGTATTTAATATGAATATAGTAGTGACATATATTATTACAAATATCCTATGTGTGTCAAGTGTGTAGTAGTAAAATGAGGTAATACTGGTTTTGTTTTGTTCAAGCTCTGTTGGTATTTGTCATCATGACTTCAATAGTTTGTCTTTAGGGACTAGTATTGGAGATGTTCTCAGTTCCTGATATTAAGACAATTAAATTCCCCTCTTAATGTTAATTTTACAATTTCATTTCAAGATGAGGGACATAATGTTGAGCTCAGCTGGCCAAGTAGCTTATCTGGCGTGATGGCGGCAGGAAAGGACTCCTCTGCTCGAATTCTCCTCTGGGCTCTGGAGACACCTCACTGATAGCTAAAAGGACCAAGGAGTATGCTGTCCGACACTGGATTCAGCAAAGCTCTGACCAGGTGCTGCTCAGTACCATCAAGACCACTGTCCCTGAAATCAAGAAGGATGTACCTTCTACTTCATAACTAATGTATATTTTCTTTTTACACTGATCACAATACATCACAAACATTGCGTTCAGAGCGTTAGGCCAACAGTCAGCTTCATCTGAAATACTTTATACCAGCATTACCATCCTTAATGGTCACTACGCCTCTGCACTTCCAGCATTATTTCTGTCTAATCAATCATCCAGGTGTCAGTGTACTATTTGGCCATTCCATGCCGTTTTACTACCCTCCGACACCCTCTGTTCAGGCTGGAGCATTACAGGCTTTACCTCACATTTGCCACTGAACTACACATATATATACAGGCATAAATCAACAATTTACAT
This sequence comes from Oreohelix idahoensis, assembly GCA_024509875.1. Lineage (NCBI taxonomy): Eukaryota > Metazoa > Mollusca > Gastropoda > Stylommatophora > Oreohelicidae > Oreohelix > Oreohelix idahoensis. The sequence continues at coordinate 44,760 of JAMPIV010017055.1, forward strand.
TCAATTTTCATTAAAAGATATTGAATGGTTCAAGCTTACCACAATTCATACGAATAAACACAGATACGTTGATTAGCAATGAATTCTGGCACAAACTGGCACAAATTTCCATCTGCCTATGTTCCAGGCTTTTATTTAACACAATTATGAGCTGGCTTCAACGCACTGTTGCTTTATCAAGATCATTTAAACAAGTGGTCTCGAACTAACGCTCCCAAGTGTGTATATCAGCGAGACTGGCCAATGAGCCACGTTTCGACAAGTGTTTGAAAAAATGTTACCTTTTCCCGTTTCCCCTAACAACGAAAGATAGTATTTATAGTTCGACCAATCGTGGTTAGGCTTTCATTTGTTGCGCTCCAATCAATTTGGAGTTTACATGGTAGGCTATTTATGTAACGTAAGGTTTTTTCAAACACGTTATAAAAAATTTTATGAGCAGAAATGATTTCATGCTGTCAGGCAGCCTCACTATTTTATTTTGGGTATAATTTATTAATTCCTGGACTATTTGCGTAACGTTTTACATATTATTTGTCAGCAAGCCCTAAGGAACCCAATTTTTCCACTTTAAAAGAGCTACGTGGCTGCGTTCAAAATATGTATTTTCTACCTCCTGTTTCGAAGATGTGCTGTCTGGGTACTGTTATGTTTTCAACCGTAAACCCATCTATTGTTATCTTTCCTAATAAGCGTTTTTTTATGATTTTAAAACCTAACTCTGGGGAAGGGTAGTGTATTTTATCACTGTCCGTCTGAAAAAAAAAGTTAGTGCTTGTAGCCTAACACGCGTGATAGTAGTAATTGTGTATCGCGCGACGCGTGTTTAATGTTCGGCTTTCTGCCTCTCCCTTCTCGCTATCCTTTTGTCCATCTGTTCGTTCGTTTTGGTAACGTAATGTAGAAAAAGACATGAATGGAATTTAAAATTTAGGTCATTACGCAGTCTGCCTCTTAATGTTTTTCCAAGAAATACAGCACACGTTTCATTGAAGAAAGCGGGTATAATACAGTAGGCTTTTACTATCAACGTGAAAGCGTTACAATTTGCAGACGAAGCAGAAAACAAGGGGGATTTCGAGTACATTCTTTGTGACAGCACTGTCATTTTACCATTGCTCTTTTCTTTAATATATGTATTTATTAGGCTTTATATTTAATTGATAATTTATATATGTGGATCAGAATATTCCATGACAATAGCCATATCGATTTTTGTAATATGTGCGTCAAAATATGCACGCAACAGATTACCACACCCCTCGGGAAAAAAATGGTACTTTTTTTTTTTTTTGAAATACATCTATAAGCAACATACAATAGGCTCACAACGCACCAATACAATGCGCAGATGATAAGCATAAGTTTTATGACCTTAGAGAAAGTACTTCTCTAAGTATAAATATTTCCAGAGAGGTGTCACCACCGCATACTACAATATTAGCAATGACACAATTTCCACATTAGTTTATACATAAATTTCATCTAAGATATCTTAACATCATGATCATCAAAGACGAAAAACATTGAAAGATCAGCGGTGAATAAATATCAATGAACCGCTAAGTAGTGTTACAATCAATATATGATATATTACATATGTGTACACATTTCAACATAGAAACAACTGTATCAAAGTTGTATAACAGTTATGAATCATGTGGGCATCTAGACAAAATATCTGCCATCACATTTTCTGACCCACGGATAGCTCGCACTGAAAAATGAAATGGCTGTAGAGCAATCGCGTATCGCGTTGATCTCGCGCTCTTCAGATTTTTACTCTGAATAGCCGTAAGAGCTTTCTGGTAAGTTTCCACAATGAAATGCGCGCCCAGAAGAAATCTTTGCAGTTTAAGGATTGACCAAACCATAGCCAATAATTCACGGTCTAGGACCGAGTAATTCTTCTCTGCGGCATTTAATTTCCGAGAAATATACATCACAGGATGCAGAGTTCCAGAGTACTCTTGCATTAGTGCAGCTCCAATCCCGGTGGATGAAGCGTCACTACGAAGAATAAATGTCTTATCCTTAGAAGGCAATACTAGGATAGGTGAAGTAGAAAACATAGTTTTAACCTTATCCAAAGAGGATTGACATTCTTGAGTCCAATGGACTACATTAGGAGACCCTTTCTTTAGCAAGGAAGAAAGAGGTGACATAATGGAGGACAGATTCGGGATGAATCGTCCATAAAATTGTATTAGACCTAAGAGACTTCGTACTTGCTTTTTAGTCTTAGGAATAGAAATGTTAAGTATCTTACTTGTATTATGGTCTTCTGTTTTTAGGAACCCATGACCAACACGGTGTCCTAAGAAAGATATTTCGCTAAAACCAATACATGCTTTCGATGGTTTCGCTGTCAGGTTATGCTCGCGTAAGATAGACAATAGTTCATTTATACCATTATAGTGATCGTTCCAAGTATCACTGAAAAGACAGATGTCATCAAGATACGCAATGACATCTGAGCGACGAGATAGGATTCGACGCATCATGCGTACAAATGTTGCAGGGGCGTTCATAAGACCGAAAGACATGAAATTCCATTGGAATAGACCCCTAGGCGTCGAAAAAGCAGTAAACGGTTTGGCGTGTTCGGATAGTGGAACTTGCCAATATCCCTTAGACAAATCGAGTTTAGTAAAGAAGTGAGAATTCGATAGTCTCGTAAGTAGCTCTTCTAGTAAAGGCATAGGTTCAGCATTGAATTTAGTCACTTGATTTAATTTGCGATAATCCACGCAAAGACGTATGTTATTGTCTTTTTTCCGTACTATAACCATCGGCGAAGAATATGCTGATGTGGATGGTTCAATAATTTTTAACTCTATCATCTCATCTAACTCTTTCTCTACCTGTGCTTGAAAATGTATCGGGATAGGATACGGTCTGACTCTTATAGGACTATGGTCAGTAAGAATAATGTCATGTTGAATGACATCCGTTTGACCAGGAATGTCAGTAAGGACATCCTGAAATTGTTCTAACATAGTAGAAACTTGTTTCTGCTCTCCTGGAGATAATTCTGGAGAAATTGCAACATCTTTCCATGATTCATTAGAGTGAAGAGGAATCATTGGAAAAGGTAAATTTACATCCGAGAAACTCGTTTCCTCATCCTGTATTACTGACAGAGATGAGTACTGTCCATGTTGGACTGGAAAATCGTCCGTTGCCTGGAAAACAGGTTGTAAATAATCAGGACGTTCATGGAATTCCGTGAGCATGTTGATGTGGAAGGTTTTACGCTTCCCGTCAATATCGACGATATAGTCAACATCGGAAACTTTTGATATTATATCGTACGGACCTTTCCAAGAAATGAGAAGTCTATTTTCCCTACAAGGTAGCAAGACAAATGCTTTGTCACCTGGACAAATTTGACGCAAACATCTCTTTTTATTGGCAAATTCCCTTGCCTTCTGTTTCGCAAATTCAGAAGAAGCAGTTGCCAATTTGCATGCTTCAATAATCTTGTGTCTAAGTGCGATGACATATTCATAAGAGGATTTTGTGTCATCGACAATATTATCAGCAGTTATAAGATCATGAAGTAAGGACATAGGACCTCGCGGTTTCGCGCCAAAGACAAGTTCAAAGGGAGAAAATCCTGTATGTTCGTTGGCGACCTCTCTATATGCAAAGAGAGCCGCGGGTAAAACCCTATCCCAATCCTGAGGATGATCTTCCGTTATCTTACCTAGTAGGTTTTTCAGAGTTCTATTCAAACGTTCCACCATCCCATTGGACATAGGATGATAAATACTACTCAGCGATCTCTCTATCTTCAGAGTCGACATTACTTGAGACATGGTATCCGATATGAGTTGGGTACCATGGTCGGATAATATTTCTGCTGGAAACCCCAGACGAGAAAATATTAACCAAAGAGCATCTGCGACATCAGCAGTAGTTATGCTCTTTAGAGGAACAGCCTCCGGCCAACGTGTGCACATATCAACACACGTCAAAATAAATTGGTGTCCTCTAGCAGACTTTATCTTAAATGGACCAATGATGTCTATCGCCATTTTTTGAAATGGCCGAATGGGAATGTCTGCAGCCTGAATAGGTGCATCATGGCGTGGCCCTCTGGATTTAATCTCTTGACATACTTTACAAGATCGACAATAGATTCGTATGTCCTTATTCACAGCAGGCCAAAAGAAAGATTGAAGAACTCTAGCTTTAGTACGGGAAAAACCCATATGTCCAGCACACTGCGAATCATGAGCGTGCTGTAAGATTTTAACTCTCATATTTTTAGGCACAAGGATTTGAGAATGAATGGACTTAGCGGAGTCTTGTACCATACGTACAAGTACGCCATTCTTCATCGTAATCCAAGATTTACGATTAGTATCCTTATTCGGATCACCTTTTGTTGCCAGAGTAAAGAATTTCTTTAGAGTAGGATCATCTTCCTGCTGTTTGATAAAGGAATCGTGGGAAATCTCCAAGGGATCATCTCGGATCTGCGCATCATTATCTTCAGAATGTGAAGATTGTGGCATATTAAGAGCTTGAGCCCTAGTGATTACTGCATTAGCCGATTGCATATTAACATTTTCCCAATTAGAAATTTGCTGTGGAGTGCATTCTTTCACCCCGTGAATGCGACCGATGATAAGATCAGCGATCGGATTCGGCAAGAGACATGCTTGCACCTCTCCTGTAAAGAAAGGCGTAGCAATATTGATAATGGCAGTGGAGTACTTCTCCAATGTGCCACCAAATGTTACACATTTGACTATATTGCCTGTAGCTCGAGAAGGATTTACGAGTGATTGCCTCACTCCAATGGTAGTGCACCCCGAATCGAAAAGAATTGATACCGGAGTACCATCTATTAGGCCCCTATTAAAGACAAGAGCACCCCTTCCATTATGCGCAATTGACGCATGGAGAGCGGGAAGCGGGTGACCGCAGCTTAAAGTAGACACTGTGGTTGGATCGAATAATGTTTTGCATTGCGAACACTCAGATGCTCTAGCAAAATCGAAAGCGGAATTTGCTACACTGTTGGAGTCTTTTTTATCATTATTCTGATTATCGGTGTCGTGGAACTCCTGTTGTGCAGAGTTAGCCTGGTAATAAGATTTACCATGTCTTTTGTGTTGTGATCTACCTCGGTTATAATTGTCTCTATAATTATTATTGCCTCTGTTATAACCCCTATTTGGGTTTGAATCATAACATTCATGATCATAATCATCATGCTCATTATATTGAGTATCCCTGTAATATTGTTTCTTTTGTCTCCATGAAGCACTTGGGTAGTTCCTATAGCTACTCCCTTTCCGAGAATTTCTAACATTATGGGTACCCCTCGCGTGTCGAGGACTATCAGCCCGATTCAAGTTCTTCAAAGAAGAACTCTGATTTGAGCGGTTATCTTGGTTTTGATACTTATTCCAATTAACCTTTTTATCAAATTTATTTTTAGCTCCTTGGAATTTGTGTGAGTAATTCTGATTATATTCTGTTGCCGAAGCAACTGGCATACTCTCTTTAATGTTAGAGTTACTAAGAATCATGTCAGGGTGTGCCGTGGCATACTGGTCACAATATTCTTCCATTTGCTTTATTGTACCAGGTTTACGCTCATGTAAGAACTCTAGGAATGATTTATTTACAGAAGACATGACCTTGTCTCTTAGCAATAAATCCGTAAGACCATCAAATGTTTTCTCTGTTTTGGATAATTCAATCCATCGTGAAAGTGTAATTCGTGCTTTTGAGATGACTTCTGAGAATTCTACACCTACCTCAGGTCTCATTGTTTTAAACAAAAGATGGTAACCTTCTTCCGACAGCTGATATATCTTTATCAAAGCTGCCCTAACAGCATCATAATTATCTTTGTCGGCCTCTTCAACAAAATATAACTTACTCAGAGACTCCCCTTTTAGATTTTCAGACAACTGATTCACATACTGTGATTTGTCAACATTATGAGATCGACAAGCCCGTTCAAATCTAGAAAGCCAAAATGTTATGTCATCACTGGTAGGGTTAAACGCTGGTACCTTGACCTTGTACACAAAGGGTTTACCATTACCACCAGATGCCTGATTAACATTACTCATACATGTCAATTTTAATTTCTCTAATTCAAACTCATGTTCTCTTATTGCTTTTCTCTCTTCAGCTTCTCTATCTAATTTTTTTTGTTCTGCAGCAGCAGCAGCTTCTAATTTTTTCTGTTCTGCAGCAGCATCTAATTTTTTCTGTTCTGCAGCAGCAGCAACTTCTAGTTTTTTCTGTTCTGCAGCAGCATCTAATTTTTTCTGTTCTGCAGCAGCAGCAACTTCTAGTTTTTTCTGTTCTGCATCAGCTTCTAATTTCTTCTGTTCTGCCTCAAATCTCCTTTCCTCCACTTGCATCTGCAATTTCTTAAGTTCAGCAGCAGTATCAGCTTCTTTTTCTAATCTTTTTTCTTCAGCTAGAGCTTTCCTTTCTTCTGCAGCAACTTTTTTTTCTTCTATTTGAAGTTTTCTCTCCTCAGCCGCAGCTTTTTTTCCCTCAGCAGCAGCTTTTCTTTCTTCAACAGCAGCAGCAGTTTTTTTCTCTTCTGCAGCTAATGCTTTGTCATATTGAGCAACAGCCCATTGTTCTAAGTCTTTTCCAGTCTTATCAAGAGATTTTCCTTGTGCAATGAAATAATCTAATGTAGACATATTGTCTTCTTAAATCAGAAACCTGAAAAAGTAAATAAATTACCCTATTTCACTTTAATGGGAGACAAGTCTATACCATAGACTTAGTCTTAGTCCAAACTTGTATGGTTTATAATAACCAATGATAACTTGAGTACCTGTGGACAACAATAACTGTATCTCAAATACTGTGGGGACAAGCCTTACAAAGGTCTTGTATATCTCAATGTAATCAAAGATCACTTGGGTACCTGTGGAAAATAATCATAAAGTACTGATCTGTACTATACTATCAGTGTATACCACTATAACTCCTATGTCATATGTCAACTAAAGACATTACAAAGGACAAACAAGAAAAGACAATATGAACACATTTGCAGAGATCAAATTAAATTAAATAGGAGAAATGAAAAAAAATGATCACTGAAACCGTGATGATAACTGCCATAATATAACAAGACAAATAACGCCACAGTGTATAAACATAAGGGTGTAAAAAACTGAAATGAAAGGAAAGATGAGACCTACAATTATACAAACAAATCAAACAAAACTAAGGAACACAAAATTATTAACAAAAATAACGAAGAAAAGAACACCTCATCACAACTAACAGAAATAGCAGCAAATTGTTGCTAACAAATTTCCAATTAAGAAAATGTGTACCTATAGAATACTAGTACCAGACCAATGTCACTCGGCATACCTTGTACTAGTCACACAGAACATAAACTAATTTAATACATAACAAATAACATGTAAGCATAAATAGCATATAGCATACAATATAATTTATGTCATGAATGGAATGTGTTGCAGGTATAGTGTTGTAAAGCAGGCACAGTTTATTTTAATACTAATAACTTGCCACTTTATTCAGTAATAGATTTAATTTTAAACTATTACACTGTCAATTTCTCTCTGTTGAGCATATGAAGATCCAACAATGAACTATGCACTTTATGTTCAACAACACTGTGATTCTTCTGTACGTTGAGAAATGTCAACAATACTGCTCGAGATATTTTCTACACTTGATACCACTGTCCTGTGTAATACTGTCTGTACAGCGAAAAACTGTCAACAAGCGCTGACCTAGATACAACATCCTATCGGTAATACAGGTCAAGCTGACATCGACTGTATAGCTGTCCTACTGGTGTTGATGTGTTCAAACAAATGTTCTTTCAGCTGTAAACTGTGATTCTCAACACAAAACTGCGTAAGCTGGACCCAGGAATCTGGCTCGCCACTGTAAAGTTTCTTTTCTTCTTTCCACTCTGTAAAGTGTCAGTCTGTATGCTCTGTAAGGAAGAGTGGTGTGTTGTTGAGATCAGGCATGCTCCAGTCTACCCAGCTGTAAATGGGTAACTCACCCTAGTCCTGAGTTAGGGAAGGCAAAGGCTCCAGGGGAAGCAGGCCCTAAACTTGGTCACTCCAACCGACGCAGGATGGTGTATGTATGAAGTAGAAGTGTAGAGTGTGATTACCGCGAATGGTGTACTGTTCGTGTGCTGACCAATATAACCACTCATACACTTGTGTCTACAAGGCACCAATGCAGACTGCTGGAATCTTTGTTTACTCAATTTATTCAGACGTACACACTGGGACATACGAGTACATCATGGTATGTTGACATATCAATTTGTAGGTATACATAGCAGATCTGAAGTCATGACACATTCAGAAATAATGGGCAGTACATCAAAAGTTCAATGTCATGATATATTAAGGCCGCATCCCCCTATCTGACTAAACGCGTCAGTGAAGGCAGATCGATAAATAACTAAAGTTACTTGACGTCCATAGTTTGTAGTATATATTATGAAACCACGAAAGGGGGGTTTCTAGCAAGATTGAGATCTCCCTGTCACTGTCCGATAATAGGATAAATAATCTGTTCTCTTGGCAGTGATCAAAACATATGATGACCGAAATCTAACATGGCTGCCTCCCTGAGTTGTCGTTCACTCATTCATAGGAAGGAGAATATAAGCCAGAGTTAATTTATAATGGGTATATAAATGATTTCATAAATGTTTCCATACAGCTCTACGGTGATCAGGTTAATTCACGTAGCCATAACCGCTGCAGGAAAGTCTGTCATCTTCGTCGATACAAAACACGACCCTAGCGATACGAAGCACAATGTTCCATCTAGGTCGAATCGACATGAGATCATCAATATAGGGTCTGGCAATACATGGAGTCCGAATTATACATTGTACCGTACCTTAGGAGAGTCTCTAACATAAACTATAGTAGAGATACCATCTCCTTTAGAAGAAAACCACTTCATGAATCATATTTCCTTAAGAATCTACCAGCCCTTTGAAAAGTGCGTACCCGCCATTATCACGGTACATCGGAACTCCTCACGACTTGTCAAGACAACTCATACTTCCGCTAGACCGGAATAACAAGAATCTAGTCCCTCCTACCCATCCAAAATATACAATATAGGACTGATTCTACTTGTACTAATAATATGTAATACATATGAATTCAGGCCATAAACACAATAAGCAAATTAATATATTTTCTCGCCCTAAAAAATAAGTACAAACGTAAGCGCAATATCCTTGCGCCGGATCAATATCCAGAACGATTACTCCTATAATCAAAAGTGTGAATCAAACATGGATTCTCTCGCTTTTACCATAGACAGCATTCTCATACACAAATTAATGAATGTCTATATTTCCCATATTAAATAGCCATATCGATTTTTGTAATATGTGCGTCAAAATATGCACGCAACAAACACATAAAACAGTTTTAAACATAAACTCGCAGAATAAATAGAATAAAAGGCGTGGTCGTTGTTGAACAAAGTAGAGCCTACACGACAACAGCCTCCAGCATGAGAATGGAGATAGAGGCAGTTACTGTAGCACTGAGGTTGGCTGCATCAACCAGGCCAGTTATATTGTCAGACTCTCGGGTCATGCTTCGGAAAGTTCAGAACGAATGGCTGCAGCAGGAATGGAAAACATCAATAGAATCCTCAAGTCTTCATAAACTGGTGTGGATTTACTGTTCCGGTCATGCTGGGGTACGTGGCAATGAGAGAGCTGACAGATTGGCCACGAGAGCACACATAGTGGGGACACTGGACATGGATAAGGGAGAGATACTAAGGGCAATTAATGATCGCCTGCTAGATAATGACACTGCAATGGATGAATCAACAAGGCTGAGCCTGTTTGAGTTTAACATCAAACGTGGGACTAGTAGAGATGGACGCGAGAGAGGGTACATCCATCGCATGTACAACCAGCGTGCTACAGGTACAATTAGGATTCATACTCTTCGACATTTGCTGAGAAAGACTGAGCACATATGGGTTTCCCCTGAGCGCAGTGAGGTCGATTATGTAACCGCGCTTCTGTTACTGGATACTGTGTGTTATCTCACTAGATGGCAGATGGCAGGCCTAGTGACGTAATTCAAGTTTACAATCTCTTCTTTTTATCTTCCAAGTTATTTAGTTGATATCATTACTGGCCATCTCCGCCAGAGGTGTAAATTCCTGGATGATTCTCTAATCCTTTTCTTGTATACTTCAGGTTCGTTCAGTTTCTTCTTTGATGTTAATAGTGACTTCGTATAGTGGTAGTTTAAATGTACATGGCATACAATCAGCAACTCATAAAGATGGAATCAAATTCGTTCTGATCCTTCAAAACTTTTAATAACTTAATAAAACAACACATATAATGAGTTATTCAAATGATAGGATTCGCATAGAGGCCTTTACTGGGTCTTTATACTTCAGGTTAACTCATACATGAATTCTATGTCTTGTAACTTCCGTATTCCTCTTTAACTTATTCTTTTCTCCTGTAGACTTCCTTAGTCTTCCCAAAACCTGCTCCTATTTCCTCATATACCAATGCTCTTTATTAGCATTCCATACTTTATTTGTTACTTAAATATCTTCCTCGACGAACTGGTCAGACAGGTCTCTATAACTGCTCCTAGCAACAAAATTCATCTCATACATAAATAATTGCATGTACACCCTTCTGATACTTACAAGTGAGAGAGCATATTTGAAGTTCTTCTATAAAAGTCCTATCTGTAAAGCCACAGAAGGCTCATCTTGTCCGTACAGCGATCACACCTTCTTCCTGAAGCACAACTCAGGACTGCCTGTCATCTAATGACCTCTGGTCATTTTTCGTGGTGTGTTTTCTTGCCACTATTCTGATTCGCTGACCCAAATCTTTTTACTTAAATTTATTGGTCAAGTCTTTTTTTTTTTTTGTTCTCGAACTTTCTATTTACAACTCACTATAATCACTCACTATTAGTTAACATGAACCAGTATTCTGAACCGTTGTCAGTTAGCAATATTATTATTTTCATTCATTATTTTCTCTTGTGAGCTGTCTTAACTGTTTATCTCACCTTAACAATAGCATGAATAATGCTTGGGCAAACACCACGGTGACAATTATATATTTATATTAACAACTGATTTAGTAGAATTCTTTTGTTCCCAAACATTTTTCATATTGGACAAATATTCAGCTGACCTGTGATATGCAAAGAATATGCAAGCGGTCAGCTAGATGTGCACTCCTGATATATGTCAAAAATGATCTTTTCAAAAACCTGGTCCTGTTAAAACAACAACAAACGAAACCAATTTTGCATTTCAAACATGTTTCCGGTTAACTAATAAAATTACTTCAAATATCATGCCAGATGATGTAGGTTGTTGCGAACATTAAGTTTAGTGGGATAGTGTATCTCCACTAATGTCGCGGGGTTCTTTAATAAATTTAAATGTCGAGAAAGGAGTGTGAATTTTCCCGTGTTGTGCTCGTGAATGTTCTGTAGGGTTTATCTGTGTTTGACCTAACTTGATGGTGTGTTAGGAGATGTTCTGTGAAATTACGGTAAGATGAATAACCTTGTTAATACATTATTATATGTAGAGGCCAACCCAGATAGGGCGCCATAACATTGTGTGTGTACGACATTTTGCCTTTGTGGGAGATTGCGACATACTAGGAGCAGAGGCATGTCTAAGCAGACTTAGGAAGCAAATCAAACTAAATTTGAGTTGAATACTGTCATACATATTTTGACTGTAAGACCAGAAAATCACTAGCAGGCCTATTGGTATATTAACTTTGAAGAAAAGAAAAGATTGTATTTCAGCTGAAGAAGATGATGATGTATATTGACAGGGGCGTTTCAGACTATGTGGAAAAGAAGATACCCACTGTTATGTAACGAAAAAGCCTTTGGTAATCGGGGATGGGTACCCTCGCGTGGCGTTAATAGTTTCAAATCGCATTCCTCTCGTTGGCGTTTTTGAAAATGCGACGTTCTTGAAAAGAAAAAAATATAACTACTGTCGCATGTTGTAACTAAAAATAGATTCTTAGAATACGTTAGTTAAAAAAAAATTCAAGGAGTGTCCAATATTTTGCATTAGATTTTATCGTCCTTGACAATTTTCAAATTCTTATAGTAGCGGGTTATAAACGTTACATCACTAGAATTGGACTTATGAAAAATATGAGTAGGGTAGGGCAATGTTAGCTATCTTGGCGTATTGGAACAAAATTCAAATACAGTATTATCATTATAATTTGAGCTGGAGGGTTAAAAACGGTGCATTTTATCACACAGTCGTTAACTCACGACTTCGTGAGCCGTCATGTCGTGACTGTTTATGAACACTAATATGAGCCCTTCTCGTTTGTGTTAAAACAACAACAATCATCATCAACAATCGTGTGAACATGTGTTCATAGTTGAGAAGGTGCTTCGAGGTGCAAAAAGTTCGATACCAACATAACCAAAATATCCAAGTTATTTCAAACCTCGAAACAGCTGGATGTGAAATCCTGATATATGTCAAAAATGGTCTTTTCAAAAACGTGGTCCTGTTAAAACAACAACAAACAAAACCAATTCTGCATTTCGAACATGTTTCCGGTTAACTAATAAAATTACTTCAAATATCATGCCAGATGATGTAGGTGACTTAATGACCTTCCACAACATTCTATCAGTTCTGTTATTTGCTTCTTTAAATGCTAGGACATCAAACTTTCCAGCTGTCAAATATATCCCAGCTTTATTTTCTCACAATATGTCAAAAACATACTTCCTTCTAATATACGAAATATCTTTCCTTTTCGCACTGGTTTCTTTCAGAGAATTCTCATAACTTTTTACTTTTCAACCCGTCCTTGGTGTTCTTAACATTCTAGAATAAAAGCACATTTCCATGTCCTTCGGGCATTTTACTGATCGACACCTATTTTTGTTACGTAACTCACTTTCATATGCCAAGATTGGTTAGGGATAACATTTGGCTGAAAAAAAAAAAAAAAACCTCTTTCTTTCTTCCACTAATACAGATTTGCCAAGGCAACATTAAATAATTAAAAACCTAAAGAACAATTAACGAAATCAGAAGACGGTTAATTATATGTGGGGCATAACGCAGGGACTGAGTGTGAGTTAAAACGTTAGCTCTTCATCCTTCTGAATGTGAAAGAAAAAACTCCTAACAACAGTTCTTTGTCACTGTACATTTAAAAAAAAATATCATTTAGTACGAGTAATTAAACTTGGTTCGGGTATACGCTTTTACTCTGAGAACTTTGTATAATGATTTTGTATTACATTCATTTATACTTCAGCTTCGTTTGGGGTTTATGGGCATGCAGCTAATTTAAGCCAAGCCTTCATTTCCTGCGTTACCCGGTCAAGGTCATTTAATGTCATCTTTATCCTGTTTATGTCTGTCGCCAATTACTTTCTCCGTGTGTTTTTTTATATCCCTCTATTCGTCTTACTCTGCAGGTTCCAAAAAAGTACTACACTGTGATTCTGCCAGCTTGTTTCATCAATGTATGTCATAACTAAAGCCAAATTCTTTTCTTAACATCTTTTTCCACTCGCATTTGGTTCTGATTAGGTGAACTCCCCATTGATGATCTTGTCATGCTATTTTTAAACACCGTCTACTGCGCTAGAACCCATGTATGAAAGTCTATAACTTTGTCAATATCCTGGTTGTTGTTGTTCTGCGTGTTTCACACAATACAGCTAAAAATAATAATACTTCTATTGACCTCAACAACGTTTAATTTTCCTACATTTCCCGAATCAATGAAATCCCACTTTATCTTCTATATTTCTATTTTAATATCACTCTACCAGCAACCTGACTTTTACTTCGTTACTATCGCGTTAAATGTATCACGCTAAATGTATCACGCTAAATGTAACACGCTAAATGTATCACGCTAATGTATATCTTTCAGTGCGTTTCTCCAAGCGTAATCTACTTACCATTTACCGCATTTATTCTCATTATTGTTATCTTTTCTCTGTGGATTTTAAGATGTCTCCAGTTTTCTAATATTCCTTGTATCTCGTTTCAGTGATGGAATATAAAGGTAGTGTTAAACAACAATTACTGTAGATAAAGCTAAAGACGAAATGACACCGCTTAAGCGGATAGGTGATATTAAAAGATGGATAGTTTACAGCTATACGAATGAACTTTTGTTGTAATCTGACACAGGAAATAACCAAATTATCTCATAAGAGAATATAATATTACAACATAAATGTCAGCGATCGAGACACGGTATTAAATAAAATAGCGTTAATAATTTGTGTTAATTCAGTGACGGCATAATGCTAAGATGGATGGTGACCTTCATTGTGATGAGTGTTGATCATGGAATGAACAATAAATATCATGTTTGTGTCACGAGCTTTTTGTTCGACAGCAGTGGCCCTGTTTGGGAACCATAGGTTAAAATAACAGAAAATTCGCTTGACTGTAAAAAAAAAAAAAATATTATACTAGACAGAAACTGAGACACATGTAAGAAATCCTATGAATATTTTACGTTCACGTGACAAGAAGGTCAAGTAACTTCGTAGCTATCAAACTAGTCGGTTGAGATTTGACGGTTCTAGTAAAGGTCGTGTGCTTTGGACTCAAATCGAAGCTGTCGCCGAGTGCAGTTTGTCTGATGTTAAAGAACGACTATCTCGCATTTTGGCAGTTCAAGGGGAAACTACTTCGGTATTGTTTGCGTGAGTGGTTTCTTTTAAGTACCAAGAGTGACAGTGGAATAATTCTCATCAATGAGCCCTCAATTGTAAATAACTGTTATGCATTTTTATTGAAGACAGTTCGTCGCCCTATTACTGCTGTATTCCATCTTCAATGAAGCGTGTTTTAAGAAAAATGCATGCAGTTTTGGGGTTTCAGTTGAACATGAAGGAGTCATCACATTAAAATGAAATGTTGCACGATGATCGAAACTTGAATGTTTTTGAAATCAAAAATTAGAATATGGAAATTATTTTTCAAAATCTCCGGTTGGAGATAATAATGTGCCAACATAATTATTCACTTTCTAGTTGGTTTCTTAATTCTATCTCCGCACATGTGCCTTTGAGTGACATAATTATTCCATCTCCAGTGTCCTGGTGAAGACAGCCTATGGTGTTAGATAACCTCAGTTCAGATCTATAGCTTAATTCTTACGTTCTTTTCTTAGATGTTCATTTGCTTTAAAAAATATTTATTTCTGTGTTCTTGATGATTACATCTGTTTACAAAATGGTGAGAGTTTGGAGGCTATTTCCTGGTAAGGTCGATCTTCCTCTCACAAACATTCACTTTAACATGCTCGTTGTTCTTTCTCTCACAAACATTCACTTTAACATGCACGCTCAGGCAGGCCAACAATGAAAGACAAAGGTGTCATGTTTATGCGTATATTATTGACTGCATTAAATTAACACAATTCTGTCCAGATATTTCATTTAAGTTATTTTGCTACATATTCACACATAATAAGAATACGATAACAGTGCTGTCACAAAGAATGTACTCGAAATCCCCTTTGTTTTATGCTTCGTCTGCAAATTGTAACGTTTCCACGTTAAATATAAGCCACTGCATAAATACAAGCGTTTCCACAACACATTAAAACGGGTATTGCATTTCTAAGAAAAAACATTGAGAGGCACACTGCGTAATGACCTAAATTAATCCTAACATTAATTATACTACGTTACCAAAACGAACGAACAGATGGACTCAGATAGAAAGAAGGGAGGGCTGAAAATCAGGAACGCATGCAACACTAAACACGCGGCGCGCTATTAATGCCACCCCCAACAAGCGTAACGCGATACACAATTACTACTATCACGCGTGTAAGGCCACATGCACTAACTTTTTCGGACGGACAGTGATAAAAACACTAACCTTCCCAGAGTTAGGTTTTAAAATCCTGAAAAACGCTTATTAGAAAAGATAACATTAGATGGGTTTACGTTTGAAAAACATTACAGTACCCAGACAGCACATCTTCGAAACAGGAGGTAGAAGAAATTGCATATTTTGAACGCAGCCACTTAGCTCTTTTAAATTTGTATATTTGGGTTCCTTAGGGCTTGATGACAAAGAATATGTTAAGTGTTATGCAAATAGTCTAGGAATTAACAAGTTATAGCCAAAATAAAATGATGGTGCTGTCAGACAACACCCAAAATCAGAATCGCTCAGTGGTAGATTTTTAAACCACCATTGTACGGGAAATGGGCCACAAGTTACATTTGAACTGATTGGCTGGAATGATATGTAAGGCTAAACACGATTAGTCGGACTATAAATGCTATCCTTGGTTGTTAGGGGAGACGTAGGAAGGTAAAATTTTTTCAAACACTTGTCGAAACGTGGCTCCATTGGCCAGACTCGCTGATATAATCACTTAGGAGCGTTAGTTCGAGACCACTAGTTCAAATAAGCTTGATAAAGCAACAGTGCGTTGAAGCCAGCTCATATTTTTGCTAAATAAAAGCCTGGAACATAAGCAGATGGGAATTTGTGCCAGTATTTGTGCCAGAATTCATTGCTAGTCAACGTATCTGTGTTTATTTCCATGAATTGTGGGACTGTGGTCTTGACGTTATTGAGCAGCACCTGGTCAGAGCTTTGCCGAATCCAGAGTCGGACAGCATACTCCTTGGTCCATTTAGCTATCAGTGAGGTGTCTCCAGAGCCCAGGGGAGAAATCGAGCAGAGGAGTCTTTTCCTGCCGCCATCACGCAAGATAAGCTGATGTGGCCAGCTGAGCTCAACATTATGTACCCCATCTTAAAATGACAGTGTAAAATACAATTAAGAGGGGAATTTAATTGTTTTAATATCAGGAACTGAGAACATCTCCAATACTAGTTCCAATAAAGACAAACTATTGAAGTCATGATGACAAATACCAACAGAGCTTGAACAAAACAAAACCAGTATTACCTCATATTACTACTACACAACTGACACACATAGGATACTATTAAAAATATATGTCACTACAAGATTCATATTGATAAATTCTGTACATATAACTTGTAATTAAAATTGATTGTGATTCCTGGTTCCCTTTGTATTTGAATCAGGACACATATACATTCATGACAGCAATGAATACATATTGTTATTTGAAAAGTTATCAGTGACTCCTTTAAGATATCCTTGTAGAGTGTTTTATGTATGTGAGTGTCACAGTGTTGTCAAGTGTAGTGGAATAAATTAAATTGTTTATCTGTCTGTTGTTGTTTTGACTTACACTTCATCATACACATACCCTAGACATATAACGTAGTCATCACACTATTCCAGAATAATTCTGACTGAGGTATACATATGTGGCAGCAAGTAAGGTTATATATAATACACTACTCTTATTAGATATATATATACCTTCACAGCTGATCTCAGTCAGTACACTAAGTCCCCTATAAATATTTATAACATCCCACTTCACCACAGATACAGCAGTTGATTCTGTGGCTGAATGTCACAGCTTGTATTTAATCGTACGCAGATGAGCATATCCACAGCTGTCTTATGGCATGTAAATGGAACAGTTCGAAAAGGGTAACTTTGTTGTTGTTGTTTGTTTTAGGTTGTTTTTTTTTGCACATTCTTTGTAGTCAAATAATGTATTTCCTGGTATAATAGGGTGTTGTTAATTTCTTTTATTCTTTTCATCAAACCAAAAGAACAGTATAGTTCATAGTGTCGGATGTGTCATTGAATCACATAATATAAACTATTAGCTGGTTCTCCGCATTGCTGAATCAGAAGTTTAATCTCAGGATGTTTTTTGGAGAAAAAATGCCAGAGCTAGAATCATTATGGAATTCGTGTCTGACCAAAGAGACATCTTTATGAGTTCATGATAATCTCTAATAACTTTCTCACATTGTATTCAGATCTAGGCTACCATTTCCTGCTTCATGCCACAAAGGTAAAGGGTAAAGGATCCCGTTACACGCCCATTGTGGCTTATTGGGAATATGGTGTTAGGCCCATATTTTCTTGACCATCGGTACACAAGGATTGATGTGGTCAGCGTCACGCCGGCCGCCTTAACCTTCCCAGAATTGCTCTGGTACCCAATTCATGATGCTGGGTCGACCCCGGAGCCGTTTGCGGTCTAAAAATCCCACCTCAACTGGGGATCAAACCATGGACCACCGAGCTAGGAAGCCAGTGCACTAACCACTGCGCAACCGCTACAAGATTTCCTTGTCAATGATAAATGGCCAGTCAGTTTAAATGTCACAGCGCGTGTTTGTTAAGAAAAATGGAAACACCACATTTCGGGAGTGTTAACGCATTTTCTAAGTCAAAACAAAGCAATGGCTTGCTTGTTGTTATTTCTGTCCTTTTCTCTGCCAGCTTCAGCTTTGTCAACATTGTTCTGGTGTATTTCTAATTCTTCTTTATCTTCAGACATACTTCTACCTTCGCAAGTTCACACCTAACACATCTGTCTTTCTTTGAGGATTGAAAACAAATGATGAATTCTATACTGAAAATGTGATCATGTTTATGTTTTTTGACATGCTGGATGCCTCTTTCCTCACAGTGGGTAAAAGAAAACCCGTACATTTTTCTGAGCTTAAGCCGTTTTTCAAGGTACTCTTTTAGAGATATCTCATCAGTAATGTGATGGTATTCTAGGAAAAGAGTTGATGTGTTTCCGCCCTTCATGGATGGTGACATTACTAATTTTGTTTGCATTTTTTCCTCTCACAAATGGCTTTGGTATGCCTGTATCAAGAGATCTTAATTCCGTATAGACGTCGTTGAAACACGTCTGTGAGATACCACGTGTGTTGAAGCAAAATACTTGGCACACTCTGACCCTTATGGCAGTGCAGGCTCCCTTCAGGCTCCCTTCTCCTCTTATGAAGCATGCATCCATTACTTCAGCTGGTCCCATTACATTAAACCTGCATCAGATCAGCTTTAAAACAGCGGCCACAGCTTCTTGTTTCTTCGCGTCTCCATAGTGATTCACAACATCACGTGATGACTACGACTAGTTTGATTGGCAGATCAGGAGATGGAATAAAGCAGTATTAATGTGATTGGACTTAGAATAATTAAAATCCAATAAACACTGAAATCAAAATTATTTTTCTGGAAAATATGCTCAAACATAAGAGATAACTGTAAGATATTTTGTAGGATGATAGAGCAGCTTAAATGACGTCACTTAATGACCTCAAGTCAATTTTTGCCAAAAATGGAGATAGAAGAAGGCAGTACTAAGGTCACGAGTTGATAGCTGATGGAACTTTGATCTGAAAGTGTAAACTTGTAAGAGTTATGTAAATATATATTTAAATACAATGAAGAAGGAAGGAAGGAAGCAATGAACCATTGAAGCAAGACAGCAAGGCAGTCAGGGAGCAAGAAAAGTACTAAGAGAGTGAAGGAAGGACAAGGTGTGAAAGTATAGCTATCTTCTTGGCAGTACACGAGGAAACTGCCTTTTACACGACTGATTCCATAGTGACAGAAAGAAGACACCAAAAAACTTTAATCTAAACATCAAACTGACAGAAGTGTCATAGGTAGGTATAAATAGAGAGTAGGTTATGTCTGATTTCAGACAGAGGATGCGTGTATAGAGTGAGAATAGAGCGAAATGGTGTCACAGTTGGAAAAATTGGGATAAGATGAGCCGTCTGAAAGGTAGTGGTACTACTATCTTCAGCCTACCTTGACTGTCTTTTGTATGGCAATCTTTTTCCCGCCCTCCTATGCTAATAAATGGCAATGATCTTATAAGCAGTAAGGACATACTGATATATTTTTATGTTTCACTGGAGGGTGTTTGGTCAATCCGTATTTATCTGGGGGGAGTCTTTCACCAGGGTAGACTACTGGCTCGCATCCTTATTTATTATTTTTTTATATGTTAGCTTTTGTTTTTTGTAATAAAGTGTTTTATTAACTTTTGTACTTCTGATGGGGTCTTAGTGCCTATGAGATTTTCTACACTTATTTCTACCTGGTGCAGAAACATAGAGACGGAGTCTTTAATAGTAAGACAGAATACCAGGTGGCCCGCACGTGCATACAAGGGACTACTGCTCGAGACGAAAGACTTCCGGTCAGAAGGCCCGATCGTCTCCCGATGAACAGTGATGGCGCCACAGCATCAAAGTAGAGAAGTTCCCTCTGCTATCGGGTAAAAAGGGCACTCTTAGCTGGCCGCTCACTAGACCGTACAGGGACGTCGAAATAAAGACGGGGACCTGAGTTTCCGCGAAAGAAAAAGAAACGGGAGATGATTCCCGTGTTGTCCCCAGAATCTCTGAATCAAAGACTTAGTTAAGAGGCAGTTCACTAGATCGAAGGCTATGACAACTTTAGCCGCTTCCACGTGCAAAAGGTGTGTCTTATCTTGGCGTTACAAAGATGGACAGAATCTAAGAGAGAATTAGAGATGTAAAAATTCAGAAATGACAGAAAAGTGGGCGGTAACATGAAATAGGAAAATAAACCGATAGGTCAAGCCAGACAGAGGGCAGACAATTCCACCGCCCGTCACAAGAAGCAATGATCTTCTCACGGAAAACGAATTCTCCAGAATGCACAGGCGTGTAAATGGGACAGGTCCGATGACATTTTCATAGATTAAAGTAGCTTGGCAGAAAACTAACAGTAGTAGGATGGAGAGGCAAAATATGTGAGGAATTTCAAAGTACACCCGATGCAAACTACTAGCCCCTATGACATGGAGAAACATGATCGCCAAAGTCAGTTGGCACGGTACTGGATGGTTGGTTTTGGTAAGTCACAGACGAGGTATGATAAGGATTGAGTATTTTGGAAGCACTCGTGCGACACAAAATATAGGGGACTAGCAGGTGTAGTGATCATGCCTCCATACAACGTACCGTCTCCAGTACTGTTTAAGAATTCTCTTGTTGACTTACCTCCATGCCATGATATCAAACTGTCTAGGTTCTCCTCTTGTTGTCAACCTGTATCTCAATTCCCTCCAATATTTCCTGATGTCACAATATATTTCAGTTTTCCTCTTCTCATAACACATGTATCCATTCACACGTGACCTTTCAGCTTCCTGAGCTAGAAGCATAGTACTTTAACAAATATTGGCCGAGTCATCCAGTCTCGCCCCCTCAGCCCACGTTCACCGTCCTCGGTATTTCTTTCATAAATGTCTCCAGCTCTCTTCTCCATGTGTTTTTGTTATCTCCCCACACTTCTCCCACCCCGGAAACTCCAGAACAAGGTCTGCCTGGTAATGCCGTCAAATACCTCGTGAACGGAAAGAAGGTGAATTACCAAACGTGGGTAGTAAACTCCCTTTATGGACAGTCTTATATCAGGGCATGCTCACTAATACGTTTAGCTGTCCATCGTAGTTAACATTCTTCTGCTGACTATATGTATGTAGCCCCCAGGACGTTTCATGTTTGTTTCCAAGCTGTCCATGACAAATTTCCTTATATTAGGATTGACTCTGTTTAACAACGAAGACTCTCTTTCTTACTTTAACCGACAAAAAAGTGTTGCATAATATACTTTTTATTTTATGGAACTTTACCAAAGGTGACCTTTGCTATTCTAAATTCGACGTTTGATCGTTTCCAAGCTAAATGCCTCGTCTAAGCATCAACATGAATTCTTCGTTTATATCAGAACCGGTATAAAGCGTTCTACACTTTCTTAAAATGATATTTTTAAAGAGTGGTTGATATAGACAGTGTCTGTACGGCAAGCAGTTTAATTTTTTCTCAGGTAAGAATATTACAGGAAGCAAACACATTTTCCTAGCTCTGGGGGTGGCCTTGTTTTTTTCGTCTCATTCTTTCACCTTGTAGTGACTCTCAACCTGTGTAGTCGAAGTATCACCTGAATGAACGGTTAACCACGCTCAGGTAATCACAAGTATTTGACGCTGAGACAGAGATGGTTTTCTTGTATTTTTTTTTTTACGGGGGGGAAGAGGGGAGGGTTGTATGTATGTACGTTCTTTCGACATTGTAAACTGCACATAAAAATGTAAGTATCACGAAGACTGTAAATTAAAAAAGAAGTGTAAGAATTATGAAGACTCTAAATTTAAAAAAAAATGCATGATACACTTACTGATTGAATCGTTACGCAAGACTTGCAGCTACAGATTCTAAGCGATTTTACAGAAATCGGATAAGCTGATAACTGACTGTGAATGTCTGCTGAAGAGTCAAGAAGCAGTCTATTTTTGGGTGTCGTAAATTTAGATAGGTGTGAAAGTTATTTATGGTCCCGCCTGATTAGAGTGGATGGTGATAAGTACTTGAGAAATAAAAGTGTGGTAAATAGATTTCACGAGTGAATAGTTTAAGAAGACGATCTGTCTCTGGAATGAGAAGTTTCTCTAGTCCAGCCTATCTATACGATTATCTTTTAGTACGAGACAATCTTACCCTTCCCTATATCTAGAATATATGTATAACTACCCACACACACACACAACTATGTGACAACAAGACACACAAACGTGAAAAAGACTATGGTTAATTGGGTATGGGTCTGACCAACACACAAAGGTAAGTTCTTTTGTTGTTCACTATCGTTTAAACTTTACAATATCGAATATCTAATCAATCAACCAATCAATATCCTTTAGTTCCCCAAGGAGCATAGGCCTTCAACAAATACACACCATGTCTTCCTGTCCTGTGCCATCAGCTCAAGTTCTTTCCATGTTTTCCTCATCATTTCAACCTCTGTTTCCAGTTCTCTTCTCCGTGTGTTTTTTGGTCTACCTCTGCCTCTCTTTCCCTGTGGATTCCTGAATAAGGACTGCCTTGTAATGATATCAACAGTTCTCCTCAATGTGTGTCCTATCCATCGCCAGCGTCTTCTTCTCAACTCTTGTTCCACTGGCACTTGTCTGGTTCTTGTCATCAATTCCACATTTGTGACTTTGTCATACCATTTCAGTCCTTCTATTCTACGCAAGCACCCGTTTATTAAAGTCTGTAGCTGTTTGGTTGTTGTTTTTGTTGTTCTCCATGTCTCAGAGCCATTCAGTAGGACTGACTTCACATTTGAGTTGAAGATTCTTATTTTCGTGTTGGACTTGATTTCTCTTGTTCTCCATATGGTTCCCAATGCAATGAAAGCTCATCTTGCTTTTTGTATTCTTATTTTGATATCACTATCTGTCCCTCCAACTTTGTCTATATTACTTCCAAGATATGTGTAAAATTCTACATCTTTTAGTGTTGTTTCTTCAAGTTCAACCTTGTTATCATTTCTTGCATTTATTATCATAATCTTTGTCTTTTCCCTGTGTAAGGTAAAGGAACCCGTTACACGCCCATTAAGGCATATTGGGAATATGGTGTTAAGCCCATATTATCTTGACCGTTGGCACACTAGGGGTGATGTTGTAGGCATCACGCCGGCCGCCTTAACCTTCCCAGAGTTGCTCTGGTACCCATTTGGGGCTGGGTCGACCCAGGAGCCGTTTGTGGCCTAAAAAATTCCCATCTCATCTGGGGATCGAACCATAGACCACTGCGCTAGGAAGCCAGTGCACTAACCACTATGCTACCGCGGCTCCGTTTTCCCTGTGTATCTTCAGGCAAACTTGTTGTGACCTCTCATCGAGAATTTTCATTTTCTCTTGCATCTGATCATGGTTATGGGACAAAAGAGCCAAGTCATCTTCAAAGTCCAGATCATCAAGCTGTTTAGTCAGATTCCACTGGATTCCATTTCTGTTCTGTGATGTCGATGTTTTCATAACCCAATCTATTGCTAGTAAGAACATAAATGGAGACAAGAGGCATCCCTGTCTCACTCCCGTTCTAATCCTAAACGGTTCTGTAAGTTGTCCTTCATGAAGAACTCTACATGTCATATCTTCATAGGTCTTCTTTATTAAGTTAATGATCTTCATGTGAACTCCATAATGTCTCATCAATGTCTAAAGCGATTCTCTGTCTACACTGTCAAATGCTTTTATATAGTCCACGAATCCGATGTACCTCGTATAGCGGTGAATTCCATTCCAGACTTTGTTCAACTATTATTCTCAATGTGGCTATCTGGTCTGTACAGGATCTACTTTGTCGAAAACCTGCTTGTTCATCTCTCAGTTGCTTGTCTATGGACTTTTTAAATCTCTCCATCATGATTCTGTTTAATACTTTTCCTGGTACTGATAGTAACATTATTCCTCTATAATTGGTGCACTCTTGTACGTTTCCCTTCTTAGGGAACTTGACCAGATAACCTTCCTTCCATTCTGCTGGTATTTCTTCTCTCTCCCAGACTTTGCCGAATATATAAAGAAAGATCAAATAAATCAGAAGTTCATACATAAAAAATAACAGAATACATGTGCCCTCCCCTTATTGAGAAAAAAAAAAACACACAAGAAGTTAATAACCTCGAAGGTCAAAGGTTAGCACTATGTTACAGAACAGACAGTAAAGAAAAGAACAAAGTTCCTACTACATGATATCCAGTAAGTAAACAGTATTTAAGCAGAAGCCAGATAATACAATTTCCTGTAACAAAGAAAACATTCACTCTCTCTGACATACGTGGCCACTCAATCATGCTTACCCTATTCTTGGCGAAGAAATCTCTTGGACATACAATGTCTGAATATATATATATATATATATATATATATATATATATATATATATATATATATATATATATATATATATATATATATATATATATATGATTTCCAGTGGTTTTATCTTCCTAATTGGCCCCAGTCCCTCCTTTAGTAATTAAATTTTATAAGGGGAACGGCTAATTTGGTAGTTGATTCCTGGGTAGACAAATGTCACTCCTAATAGTTAATGCAGCAAAACCGCGATCTAGTGTTCACAGTAAACAGTAGACAGTACTTCCAATATAAAGAGAAAACATCTGGTTGCTAAAACTGTTAATTATGGTGATGATGGTAAATCCTATCGGCTGGCTCTATGATAAGTGCCGATTTTGAAATAGAGTAACTTGCTAGATAAATCCACTGATACGACTGTCAAAAGTCAGATGGAAATGTTATTTTTGTTACGCCACGGTGGGATGATGCAATTGAATGAATATCTCTGTATTGATAAGTCCAGTTAACTTTACTATTTAAAATGTTAATTTGTCTCTTTGGCCGATCCTGTTCACAACTGAACTTGGGGACGAGTACGCCAAGAAGACGACAACATTAATCAATCAGTAGATGAAGAAAAGGACCACAATAAACCGCTGGTCACCCTTTGATCAGGTCTGCGAGGAAAAAAGAACGTTTATGAAAAAAAGCTACTATTCTATATAACTACATCTATGTACACGGAAAGGGACAAGACGATCTCTTATCCTCTCCGTCAGTCCTGATTAAAGTTAAAAGGTCCCACGGCGTCTCTAGCCTATTCTATTGCGCGTCGCTTAGCGAGTGCAGGTTTGGCTGAGGCATGCAGCCTTTCCCACCCTGCTCCGGTCACGATCAGCGTACAATGTCAATTATTAGTTAATTATCCATACGCACACTTAACAAATATCGCTTGTCATTAATAGCTATTAGATTGTCGGCGCCTGTTTCGTCGTCGTATGGTTATTAGATAACTGTCACTTACTAAAATTACACACAATGAAATATAACGTGAATTCTATGGTCCACTATCAGTCGCGTGTTGCAAATTGATATCAGTCAGAGTGGCGTGTGTGCCGGAGAGGTTATAGATGTTACCAAGCTACGTGTACTCGGAGTGAGGTCAAGCTATGTAAGTCTCTGAGTCTAATTGTTGATGATGATGTATTCTCAGGGTACCTATCCGTTACCTTTCTAAGATCTCACTCCGGGAAATATTTTAGGATATTGTTATGTGTTTTATATGGCTACGTGTCTAGGGTAATGCATGTATAGTGATAAGTGCATAAAACAAACACAACTGTAACTCAAATGAAATTGAATTAATAGAGACTGGGGTTAAGTTTAGATAATTTTTTTACAATTTTAATTTCCTGTCCCCTCAAATCTTTTTGGGGCAGTAATGGTTAAAAATGAAGAGAACTGTATTTACATAAAATAAATAAATAAGTAGGAATCTGTGTCCATATCTTGATAATAAACAAATGTCACTGTAGGTGTATAACACAGACTGATGTTGTACTGTCTAAAAGTGAAAGTCAATGGTGGGAAGGACTAATTTTTTCATCATGTCCACGAATAAGATAGTACACATGTGGAAATTTGTATTGAATAAGTTCTCAGAGCCCATGTAATGGACTTCACCTGATGTTTCTAGTTGACGTAGGTTTCAGTAGATAATATAAATGTCAGCATAAGGTCTTTCTTTGGCCATAAAATGCAGCATACAGTTTGTTGAGGCTTTCTCTTCCTCCAATTCTGTCTTCCATAGGTTTTCCTGTCACCAGCTGGTAACAGGCAATATAACCCTGAAACAGAAGGACGTTCCTCTACTTTTATATGCTGGCTAATAATATTTCCACAATTACTTCAACTTACCATCATCCGTGGTCAGGCTCGTGTGCAAACATTTGCATTAGTCCTTAATTTATTTGACTTCACTCTGTATTGTGTTTACATTCTTCTTCCATATGGCTGCAACGCCCCTGTCACTTAAACAATGATTTTCTTCCATACAATCAGATAGGTATACAGTTGTCTTCTTGGAACCTGTTAATTCTTTTGTGCAATCATTCTAAGTATGTTTTCAGGCTTCAATTTAACAATGTGATACTGCAGAAGACTGCCAATAGCTTTCTGGACTTACAGTCGTAATGGTTTTTGTATGGCAATATTCAAACATAATTTACTTTCGTTTCTCAATATTTCTGCTTAGGCATGCTTGCTGGGATGTCGTAATTCTTTTCCCATGGCAATGTCGTACAACACAAATTTTGGCACCCTATCTGGGTTTGCCTCTACATATTAACAAAATATATCAATAAAATTATTTATCTTACCGCAATCAATGAAATATTTCACACAAAAGTAAGATTAACTGGCGATCAATGGCACAGGTGTAGATCGCTGTCGCCCAGACTGCAAAGGCATTAAGGTCACAACTGCTATGCGTCTGATCTTAAACTACTCTGTTGAAATATTTTTCTCAAGTGGCAGCGTATTCTGGTAACGCATTAGTTTTATCCCCCCTCTCCTAAACTTTTATTAACCAATCAAACGAGTCAAGCAAATTTGACTGTTCAAAAAAGCGTCTCCTAAAATGTAACTTTCTAAGACTTTCAAAATTGAGCATTCCTCAGTGTGTTTGTCAGTCCGTCTCAATTTTTAGTTTCTACAATACCTCGGTTATTATTGGGTCGATTTCAATTTTTAAAAGTGATTCTTAAATTGCCCTTTGGCCTCTATCCTCCTATCTAGTTTTCATCTAACTCTTCTTCATCGTTTTTCATCTATGTACTTTTTCTCTATATTTATTCTGAACAAAATGCTTTTCTATACGGCAAGATAATTTATTATAAGGGAATAGTATGGTATTTTAATAAACAATATTAGCGCTATAATTCATCCATCCATTTTATTTACCCTCTATATAAGTTATCTAAGTTTCTCTCTCTTCCCTCTTTTCTGCACAAATTAGGTTTCAGTTTCAGTTTCAAAAGCATAAGTTAGCCTTGATTCTTTCCATTTTACCCCCCACTTTTTCCCCTGTCTCCCGGTTCAAGACGAGGTAACAAGTTTTTTTTTTCTTTCTTCTGCCAACTTTTCCGGCTTTCGTCATAAAATATTGGGAAGGGAAACGCGAGCTGCGTGTTGTCGGGGGATGGGACTCAATACGCTTGTCTTTGAAGATTCAAATCTTGGGCCAATCTTGGACTGTTAGGCTAGTAAATGGTGCATAATTTCAAACATTTGGAGTTATTTATAGTTACAACCTCCACTAAATAATAGGGCGGGTGTGTATACGATTAGGGGAGGGGAATGTTTTTTCAAACGATAATAGTAGAGAAAATTCAAATACTGTGTCCAAATTTTAGCAGACGTTTTGCCTTTTGCCCTTGGCAATTTTAAAATATAGTAGTAGTGGCTTATAATTGTAAATTTCTTCTTTTCTGACGTTCGTTCATAAATATCAAGGGGGGGGGGGGGGATGAAATACGGGTGTCAGGGTGGGTGGTAAATGTTTACTTGCAGTACTAGGTTTTTGAAATCGGGGACATTTGGGCGGAGAGGAACACGGAGCATTTTATTACAGTCAGCTAAACGTATCTTCTTGTGTGATAGAGCTGGTGATAAATTATCATTAAACTGAACAACTGGTAAACAAATAGCTACGCGTTATTTTCTACTGGTCTTTAACATCTAGACTTTAGGTGAATTATAATGGTAAACTTTAACACTTTAGCACGCTTAAGCACACATTTATATTACCAGAAAACAGAATGAAATCCCCACAAAGGCTATTAACACACCTTCCACAATGGTTCTAGACTACGTGTTTAGACTATCCGAAATTCTGAGCAACAATTGATAACTGGTTTTCGGAATGCACAGTTTATATACATTATTGTCTCTCTGATCTATAGATGACGCTACTTTTCACATTACCATGTGAATCGGGAGAACTGTGAACGCAGTTCGCCAGATAAAAGGCTTTACTGTCGCTCTGTCTCAGCGTTGCTAATCGACATCAGAGACTTAGAACAGTGTCACGGGTTTACTTCCGAGATTTTCCCCGTTTCTGAAGATTAAAGATTTGTCTCCATCTGTATGTACGAGCATCAAACGGTCCCTCGGGAAATATTTCTGCCCGGGCGTCTCTTTTTTAAAAAGCCGGTGTTATCCCACGTGCGTCTGTCTGATATCCGATGATTGACAGATCAGCTCGCGTGAGAAACTCAGGTAAACAAACCATGTTCGCTCCCTGTTATGACTGGCAGGTCGCGGAAGCTGGTAAACTTTCCGTTTGTTTACGTCTCAAGGAAAAGAGGCGTGGATTAAAATGAGTAAACGCAAAAAAATGGTTGACTTTTACTAGCAAATCATAGAACACTAACGGGATTTCAGGGCTGTGAGATACTGTAGGCCAGAGGTTTTCAAACTGTGCGTCGCGGCTCCCAGGGGCGTCGCGGCCTTCGGCTAAGGGCATCGCGGTGGTTTGGGAAAAGTGTTGGACTCGATATTATAAGCCAAGGTCCATAAATAAATATAGATCTTCGTAGTATAGAGAGGAGCCGTGGTGATTTATGCACAGGTCAAGGGAGCCGCGGACCAAAAAGGTTTGAAAACCTCTGGTAGGCTATATTTCCATTATACGTCACATTGGGTCACATTATTTGGCAAACACGCGCTAAGATAGGCTCAACTGTTCTCGCCACTGCCCGAGCAGCGTAAACATTTAAGTGGATAAAGAACACGGTCTGCAATTCCGCAACAAACATTTGACCATAAATATGTGCCCATAAATATGACCCCACCCAACTCTTTTTGTTTCTCTTCATAACAATTGAAATAGGAATATCGTGAATGTTCATATATCATTTAATATATCATTTAATATGTAAAATCTCAGACCTAGGAGTCTTTTATATTTGGTCATGCGCCCTAATATAACTGACTAGGTTGAACGGGACGCGCCTACATAAAACAAAAAATGTAATATGTAAATTAGTTGATACACCCCTACAAAAAAATTGCCTTAATGAAACATCTGAAACCAATAAGAAATTATCCCATCAGCTTTTCGTGAAAATATTTTAAAAGCGCGCACTGTACTGTTCCTGCTAAACTGTACACTAAGTAAAAGAACGTGATGCTTTGCAAGTTGTTCATAGTGTATTTTCCGGAAAATACGGAAACGCCATGCACTGCATAATGATAGCTAAATTAAAAACCCGTTAAAAGAACACGCAAGCTTTTCAATCTTTTCATGACACAGACGTCATGACGTCATGATCCAATAAAGTTGAAGTTGAATGGGCAAAAATTGAAATGACCACAGGACAATTGGTATCGTCATCAGGGCATGCAGCGGAAAAAAGCTCAACATTATTCTCTCTCTCTCTCCCCCCCCCCCCCCCCCCCCCCCCAAGGGTCATGTTTTGGCGGGTTACTTGCGCGTATGTTACTAAATACTAAGCACATGAAAATCCGCCAATTCGGAAACAAAGCGATGTACACCTGGGGTACATGTACTCCTGACTGAGAACCATGGTTGTAGATTGTTTGATGTTTATTTACTCCTGACGGTGCAGCTAATGGTTGTAGCGTCTGTCAAGTGACGTCTGGCCATATCTTTCAGCGCTGCAGAAGATGCGATGTTTTTTTGTTTATTTAGCGCCAAATAAAGCGTGTATGTGTATCCCAAGTGTTCAGAAATAGCATTTGTCCTCAGCCTTCTGTATGGCAGAAGTGTTCTCCCTCCGATGTCTTCAACTTCCGTTAATCAGCAGTCCACGAAAAAAAAAAAAAAAAAAAAACATACGCCTTTCAAGCCATAGACAGTATTTAATGGCAGACATGGTTGTTTTTAACAGGAGCAAAGAACAAGCACCTGCAAGAAATAAATGATACCCTTGAGATGTGATTATACAGATGAATGATACGCATCTCGTTGAACGAGAAGAAAACAATTACAGATGTGATAGAAAAGCTCGGGTTGGAGAGATAATTAATGAGGGAGATCAAAGTTAGACATCTAAAATACGTTGGCAATATAAAAAAAAACACATAACTCTTTGCAGAAGACTATAATGGGACGAAGAGTTAAGGCAAAAGTGCAAGAGAAAGACAGCGCTAAAAGTGGGAAGAACACATCAAGAGATGGACAGGGAAGAGTCTATCAGCGTGTACCACCAAATCAAGAGACAGAAGACGTTGTAGATCCATTACAACTGACCGTCGACGTGGAAATGGCAGCTGATGACGATGAGTGTTGTTTTAACGACAACACAAGTATTCCATCTAGCATCTAGGAACGGAACGGAAAAAAAGAAAGACGGAATGAAGGGGAAGGAAAGAAAAGAAACGGAAAAGAAAGAAAGGAAAGGACAGGAATAGAAAAAAGATATAAGTAAAATGGGCACAAGATTACAGATATCATATGAAGCAATATGCTCTCCGGATAGCCGATCCAGCTCCATCTAAACCAGAGTTTTTTAACCCTGTTGTGTGTCACGGATCCCTCTGATTGTATGATGTAGGCTATGGATCCTTTTGATTGTCCGATGTAAGCAATGGACCCCTTTGATTGTCCGATTTAGGCTATCGACCCTTTTGATTGTACGATGTAGGCTATCGACTCTTTTGATTGTATGATGTAAGCTATGGACACCTTTGATTGTCCGATGTAGACTATCGACCCTTTTGATTGTCCGATGTAGGCTATCGACCTTTTTGATTGTCCGATGTAAGCAATGGACCCCTTTGTTTGTCCGATGTAGGCTATCGACACTTTTGATTGTCCGATGTAGGCTATGGACCCATTTGATTGTCCGATGAAAGCAATGGACCCCTTTGATTGTCCGATGTAGGCTATCGACCCTTTTGATTGTCCGATGTAGGCTATGTACCCATTTGATTGTCCGATGAAAGCAATGGACCCCTTTGATTGTCCGATGTAGGCTATCGACCCTTTTGATTGTCCAATATAGGCTATGGACCCATTTGATTGTCCAATGCAGGCTATGGCCCCTTTGATTGAATGTTGTAAGCTATTTACCCCTTTGATTGTCTTATATAAGCTATGGACCCCTTTGATTGTCCGATATAGGCTATGGACCCCTTTGTACGATGTATGCTTTGGGCCCCTTTGACTGAACGATGAAGATTATGGACCCCTTTGATTGTATGATGTATGTTGTGAACCCCTTTGATTTTACGATGTAGGCAATGGGCACCTTTGATTGTCCGATGTAGGTTATGGACCCATTTGATTGTCTGATGAAAGCTATGGACCCTGTCATATATGCTATGCTGAGCTGAGCATCAATGGATGGCCTATGGAGGGTTGTCTAGATGGTCTCTAAAGTACGGCTCGTTAAGAAAGAAAGAGCCTATTTGAGTTAAGGACAAGAAGAAGAGATGGCAAATACTCTCCACTAGATAGTGTGTCTAATAAATTGTGGAGAGATTTCTATATCCTCTACGACATTAGTTTCTTTCCCTGATCTCGACAAAGGCCCCGACTTCCTAAATGAAGGATTTTACCTATAAGTAAACATTTAACACAGACATCACGAGTGATATATTAAATAACTAAGTAATGATCAACTCGGCCATACAATGTATTAGTTAAAGATATACAAATAAAGGGTTAGTAGAAAGTTAAAACGTGAAAGACAATTCACACACAATGAAATGTATAGAAATATAGTTAATCAAATATGATAGTGAACCTATGTAAATAGTGAAATGATGATGAGATATATTAAGTGCTACCACACTGATGATCAATAACTGCCTAAGATTTTTTCACATTTTCTCCACGAGATGAGTATGTACAGTTGTGCATAGACTGTCCAATGTAGATGTTTACTATCCCGCGTAGGTTATCTAGACAACGAGTAATTATAGCTGAAACTAAGCAGATGTAGTTGTGAGAATCTGTAAGATGTAATGTCCCTCATCGCTTGGAAAAGTCTCAAGTGTCGATAAACCGTAGACATTTGTCGCAGGAAAATGGCTGCTGTTTGATCTTGAAAATGCACTGAAATGATCTTCTGGTAACAAGTATGTTTCGTGCTATGAAGCTTGATTGAATGAATAAATGTATTGCTACATCGGCTTAGATGAATAGTTGAACTTGGTTCAGGCTGTAAGTTTTCGAGTGATTTAAACGTTATATATATATATATCTTCTTCGATCCTTAACCACCGACCGTCAAAGCAGTCAGTGGCCATCACGCCTAGTGGCGTCTTGTAGGGCAACAACAAATTGATTCCACTTTGCACGGTCGGTGGCCATCCTTCGTACAGTGCCCCAACTCTGGTTCATTCTTTGCATCTCAGCCTCCACAGTCCTCCGCCAAGTTGTCTTTGGTCGGCCTCTCTTTCGCTTTCCTTCAGGGGTCCAAAGCATAGCTGTTCTTGTGATGGCATCGGGGTCTCTTCTGAGGACATGACCAACCCAGCTCCAGCGTCTGCCAGCTATGATGGTGTGCATGTCCTCTTGCTTGCTACGAGTAAGCAGATCTTGGTTGGTGATGGTATTCGGCCAAAAGATGCGGTGAATTTTTCTTAGGCATGTTGTGTGAAAAGAGGACAATTTTGACATTTCCTTCTCTGTGACTCTCCAGCATTCCGCACCATAGAGAAGCACAGAAAGCACGCAACTCTGGTATAATCTTAATTTTGTGCTTGTGCTGTATTGGGAGGACTTCCAGATGTTATTTAGGCTAAAGAAGGCTGTTCTTGCCTTATTCATTCTGATGTTGATGTCTTTGCCTGCCCCACCGTCTGGTGTTACTATGCTTCCTAGGTATGTGAAGGTATTTGTCTGTACCAATTGCTGATTCTTTACTGATATGGGCTCAGGGCTGCTCACATTGAGCGTCATGACCTCAGACTTCTTTAAATTGATGTTCAAGCCCACCTGCTGGCTAAATTTATTAAGTCTGTCCGTTTTTTTCCTGGATGTGTTGATGTGAATGTGCCAGCAGTGCAATGTCATCTGCATATTCCAGATCTTCCAATGTAGAAAATGTAGTTCATCTTATTCCTCTTGGACTGCCCTCTGTTGTCTGGCGCATCACCCAGTCTATGACTGTTAAAAAAAGAGTGGTTGATAAGGGGCATCCCTGTCGTACTCCTGTCTTCACCTCGAAGGTTAGGTTGCTCTGCCCAACACTACACGTAAAGTTGGCATAGAGGCTTTTTATGATTGTCACTATGCAGCTTGGAATTCCATAAGCCCTCAGTATTTTCCATAAACTGTCCCTATGTATGCTGTCAAAAGCCTTTTCAAAATCAACAAAATTTATGTAAAGCTGTCTTTGCCATTCTGAGCACTGCTCTATAATGTTCCTGAGAGTGAATATATGGTCTACGCCATATATATATATGGCGTAGAGATCTTCCGTATAACTTAGGAAGTGTATGATTCCTATGTTGTGAATTCTGCTTACCGGACGTACGCTTTGTTAGCTTCTTTCAGATGAGACGACAAACACCTAATGTGTAGACTTAACCTTCTGTGTGCCTTTTTTCCCTAAGCAAATTTCTAAAGAACACATTTAAAATGAAATACCGCTTGAACGAAAAAAAAACTCAATAATCGAACAGGATATGAACATGCTAAGCTCTGAGAAACTACTCCACTATTGGCCGCGGACGTTGTAAATCCGTTCTGATTTCTGACTAACGAGTCGTTATATTTCTTGATTCTCAATGTGTGAAAATTATGTCATGAAACTCCGCCAATTCCTCACATATTCGTAGTCCATCTATCCCTGCGACGTCTGCATGCTCGCGTGCAATTTTAACGATCTTCAATTGCTAAAGGTTGGTGGGTTCTCGTAACAACTCTTCGCCAACTTGCAGGATTCCTGCAAAAAAATCCGTGGTTTGGGATTTGCCGCTCATTACAGAAATTGTCGGCGTCTGTGGCTTAATGGATATGAACGCAGTTTCATAATCCAGATATACCAGGTTCGAAACCTGCTGCAGGCGGTTTGGTGGAAGATCGCTTTGTGTGGATTTTTAACAATGGTATAAGCGCCGTACCGTTCAGAAAGCAATGGCAAACTACTGAATGAAAAAATTGCTTAGAAAAATCACAAACAGCCAATAAAAGCTGGGGTTGATTGCTACGTCCTGTAAAGGATAAGCAACTACTTTTTTTACAGAAATTATCCGTCCCTTGTCATAAAGTGTTTCTGTTTTTGCAGCTTTGGGTCAAGTCTCATAGTGTCGCCTGCCTGGCACCGTGTTTTGTTTCTTTGTCATATGTCGGCTCCCTTTAAACTATTCTTCTTCTTCTTCCGTCCTTAGCCACCGACCGTCAAAGCAGTCAGTGGCCATTACGCCTAGTGGCGTCTTAGGGCAGCAGCAGATAGGTTTTCTTTGCCATTGTTTCCCATCACGCCTAGTGGCGTCTTTAGGGCAACGGCAAATCAACCCATTTGCTGTTGTTTCCGTAATCGAAGTGACCCTTTAAACTATGCTCGTAAACAAATCTAAGCTTCTTTGCCGCCATCAAACAGTCTGGTAACAAACATTCGTGAGCGTGTTGGCAGTCTTTTGTTGTCCTCGACCGCCAGCGGCTGGCCTGCTGGTGTGTTCAAATGTGGTGACATTTGTTTTATTTTAACAGGGGGTAAAGCGCTCAAACGAATTATTTCTATCGCCGAAGTGGCTCTCTACCGCACCAAACAACAACTTGTCTAACGAAACAGGTGTGTTCCAAAAGACAATGTAGGGTAGGGAAACTGTAGTGAAATTGACAGAGAAACAACGGTAAAATACCTCCAAAGATAACATGTAAGGATAAAAACATAATGCGTAGGCGGCTGATAGTACATGATCGCCCAGACCGCGGGTCATCACCCTCCATAAAAATTGACTTGCTAGACAGGATGAGAACGGCGGATCAAAAAAAAAAAAAAGAAAGGAAAAAAATATGACTGGAAAGATTGCGTGAGACTAGCAAGGCTAAGGAGACGCAATTTGGGGGGGATGGAGGAAAGTAAAAATTCACGTCCCCCAAAGTGACACGAGGTACGGAATGGACGCTTTTGCGATACCAAGCCCTTGATTTGAATTCAGCGGCTAAACGCAGATGTTCGAAATATTACAAAATTTAAAAAGTACTTTTTTCTTAATATTAATGTTAGGAATATAAAAATTAGCTGGCCGGATGGCCCATTCTGAGCAGTGAACTAATATGTTCTTAATTTTACAGACGGATAGATAATATTGAAGATAATGACAAAAGACAGTGTTGTTCACATCAGCGACA
The DNA here is from genome assembly GCA_024509875.1 of Oreohelix idahoensis. Lineage (NCBI taxonomy): Eukaryota > Metazoa > Mollusca > Gastropoda > Stylommatophora > Oreohelicidae > Oreohelix > Oreohelix idahoensis. The sequence continues at coordinate 80,723 of JAMPIV010017055.1, forward strand.
TGACTGTATTGAATAAAAAGTGTCGCTATTTGCACAAAAAAACACGACCTCGAGACGCAGGTGTTCAAATCTACTTAGTATGGAAGAGAAGGGATATTGTGGTGGCGGTGTCTAAAAATAACTTTTAACGACAAAATTTTGGAGGGGAGAGAAAGGTTGGTTCAAAAATCAAGTACATTTTTGTAAAAACGCAAGTAGAGACGGACAGACTAACAGATAAAAATCCATACTTGACTGAAGCATGACTGAAATGACTTTAGTGTAGGAAATTTGAAATTCAAAAAAACCTAGGCAGTGATTGGCCACAGACAAGCATATTATCGGCGCTTAGACGTGGATTTGGGGTCATTCCTCAATAGTTGTTCGATGATAGACACAGAAAACGCAAGTGTGGTGATTTCCAAATGAAATAAAGAGAAATAAGTTCCGGGACGCCATACTATAGCCAGCAGCTCAGCTGAGTTTTGCTAGCATTTCTGTGTTCTTTATTCATAATCTGGTAAGATTGAAATTATTTCTTTGTATATTTTGAATATTGTTTAATGTTCGAGTGATTTGATACTGCCATATCGAAATCTAGCCTTACAAACAAGTAAGGATTTGCTCTGGACCCCCCCGCCCTAGTCAGGGTCTAGGGACCAACAATATACATAAACTCCAACAAGGGTTAGGAAAGACAGATCAAGTGTTGAGAATAATGAAACATATTACCTATCCACTTTTAGGGAAGGAAACTAATAAATATTTTTCAGAATCTATAGTCTGGGAGGACCTATCTGATGTAAAACCACCATGGTAAATGTGCTGTTTGGTCAGAGAGATCTGACCTGTCTGTATGATGTGGTTGTTGTGTCAGTGTTGTGTCCAGACGTGGGTAGAGAATAGAATTTTGACACATAGCCAATACTTTGATTGCAGAGCTGTGAGTTTCAGTCGTCAACAAGGCGGTGTCTATTCAGTTGGTGATTTACTCGAGTGTATCTGTGCAGTATTATGTCACCACTACTTTTTGGAATAGCTATTGATTGGGTTATGAGAAACTATACCCACAATGAACAATTGGGTATAAAATGGACAAATGGAAAATTCCTGGGGGACCTGGATTTCGCAGATGATGTAGCATTCTTAAGTTCAACACCAAGACAATCCCAAGAAGCAATAAATAATTTGTGTCATCTCTCGGTTAAAATTGGTCTCCAAATAAATGCCTCTAAAACTAAAGCTATGAACTTTTCTAACGAGACCTTTGATATCATCTTGAACGGGGAAAAAACTACAGAAAGTTGAAAGTTTCAATTATTTAGGCAGTAAAATGACTCAGGATGGTGACACAACAAGAGAAATCCATACTAGAATTGCTTTGGCAGCTAGCGCCTTCAATAGATTATCTAACATTTGGAAATTACGATCATTGAATATACATACCAAGCTTCGTCTGTTTAATTCAAATGTTATCTCAGTGTTAACATACGGCTGTGAGAGTTGGAAAATAACAAAATCATTGGAGAACAAGCTGAATACATTCGAGAACAAATGTCTTAGAAAACTCATGAACATCAGTTGGAAAGAATTCAAGACTAATCGACAAATAAGAGAAGACTCTAGGCAGAAATATGTCTCCGACTATATAAGGAAAAGACGATGGTCATATATCGGTCATGTCCTACGAATGCAAAACAACAGAATACCACTACAGGCGCTCACTTGGGTTCCTGAGGGTAAGCGGAAAAAAGGAAGACCAAAAGAAACACTCAGAAGAACAATAATAAGAGAAGGAAGAACGTTGGGCCTAAATAATGTGCAAGAGCTAAGAGGAGTGGCGTCACAACGAACAACCTGGAGAGCACTGGTTTCTGCCTTATGCGCCGTGTTTGGCGCTTAAAGAATTTATTATTATTATTATTATTATCTGTGCAGTACGTTGTGACAGAGACCACTATTATTGCCCGCCAGCACGGAGAGTTGGGACCACCAGATTTCAGCACCAGAGCTACTTCTTCAAGATGAGTGAGCCTCTGGTCTGCTGGAAGTTCACCAACACCTTTTAGTTACTAATACCCCATAAAATTCCTGCAATTTACTGGACACTGTGTAGTCAATATAGACAGGTGTGATGAGGCCACCCCAACAGCACAAGCATTAAATATCCTCCCAAGTAGATGACTACTAGAACATTTTAATAAAACTAACTAGTCTAGTACTTATATATGTACACTCTTGCATTTATTATGTAACATTCCATGCATTTCTTTCATAAATTTTAAATCCTTCTTTTAAAATAAGTTCTGGTCAACATAAAACTTGATCCAGAACAAATAAATGTAATATAATTCTATCAACAATTTTACACACGTGAGTTAGTTCAGTGTATTTTAACATTTGTTAATATTATTAGTCTTCTTAATTATCTGTGGGTGTATTTATAAACTATCACACCACACTACATATCATTACCCTAGACACTTTACGTAGCCACATTCATTAAGAAAAAAAATTAAGTGTGAGGTCGTAGTGGTAGCAAGAAAGGCCTTCTGACAATTCACAACTACATTTTATCTCAGGAGCCTTCACAGCTGGCCTCATACATTACATTTAGTAATATCACCATCATACAATACCATCAAACCCACTACATATATTGGGGTCTTGTCCAGGGATAATTAGCCCAACAGTAATATTAGGATCTCCTGGTGGGAGAAATAAAATTAGGGGAAAAAAATTGTGAAATTCCCTTTAAAATTAAAAGTGTCCCTGCAGATAAAAGTTGGTGAATCTTCACAGCCAGTGATAATTAATTAGTTAACTGGTTAGTTAGAATTAGTTAGACTATAGTCATAAGAAGTACTTAGTGTATTTACTGGTTAGAGATTTAGCTTGTATATTATTATATTGTCTAAAAAGTATGGCGGAGCTAGCAAAATTCCGATCAGCTGCTGTGCTGACCGCAAAGGAGATGGGAATGGATGGTCAAATTTTAATTCAATACGTAACGGCTGAATGTGATAAATATATTGACAGGGAAGATAGAAAGTTAGCTGAAGAAAAGAGGTTACAAATTGAGGCTGAGATTAAGAGGCTGCAGATTGAGGCAGAAGAAAAACGACAGCAAAGGGAGGCAGAAGAAAAAAAGTTGACTGCCGAAAGGGAGGCAGAAGATAGAAGGTTGCAGAGGGAGCACGAATTACGACTAAGGGAGCTGGAATTACAAGGCCCGGCTCCTGAAAATGGTGCCAGCCCTTTTGACTCAGATGCTACGCCCAGTCTGGGAGCCTCAAACTCAGCTATGGGGTTTCATTTAGACCATTTTGTTGAGAAAGACGATGACATAGAAGGGTACCTAGGACGTTTTGAGTTATTAGCTACTACATATGGGTTAGAGAGAGAGAGGTGGAGTTTAAAGCTATCACAGGGATTGAGGGGTACTTCTTATGAAGTATTTGCTAAAATGAACAGGGAAGACCAAGACAATTATGACATGTTAAAGCAGGCTTTGTTATTAAGGTACGAGAAGAATGGTGAATTTTATCGTAAGAAATTTAGAAATGCCAAACTGTTGTCTGGGGAGACATACCACCAATTCTCTGCCAGACTAGAAACCTATTTGGAGAAATGGACGGCTCTGGGGAAGACCCAAGATCTTAAAGAAATGATCATGATTGAGCAATTGAGAGAGTCCATGGCTCCAGACATGAGAAAATTTCTCATGGAACAAGGTGCAGAGAAGTTGGGGGAAATTTTAAATGTTGCTGAGAGGTATCAGGCAGCTCAGGCAGAGGTAAGTGGTGCTAAAAAGAAGCACATAGACAATTTTAAAGCTCCACAGCAATTTAATAAATTTGATAATAGAGAGCAGGGAAATAAAGGTAGGACAAACTTTGAGCGGCCAAGAAATGACTATCGCGACAGAAACTCACAGTTCAATGACCAAAAGTTCAATGAAAGAAAACCGTTGAACCAAGGAAAATGATGGTGTAAATGGTGCAAGAAGGATAACCATAACACCGAATTTTGTAGAAGGAAACCTTCAAACATTGCTGCAATGAAGTCGGGGACGCAAAGATTAAAGGTTAATCCTAAGGGACAACAGGAACCTTATCACACCCCCCAGTTTGTGAGGATGTTATTTGTAATGGGGTCACCATAAGGTGCCTTTATGATACAGGTTTGGATTATGATTCAGTTGTGAAGTCTAGCCTAGTGGACCCAAGTCAGTATACCACAGAAACAGTGGAAATACAAGGGGCGACTAAGGACATACCACTCATGACACTTCCCATCGCAAGGATAACGGTGAAAACTCGCTATGTGGAAGGAGAAATCAGAGCAGCAGTGATAGATGAACCAATCTACCCTCTGATATTGGGGTGTAGATACGTCTTCTTGGGGAATCCCGAGAAACCTGTGATCATGGCGACAGTGCAGACCAGGTCACAGAAGAAGGAGGAAGAAGGTGAACCTATAAATGCTCATCCAGAGGAGATGAGGAAGGCGCAGGCTGAGGATAGGACACTCAAGCCCTGTTTTTAAAAATTGCCCAAATGCCACACCCCTCCGAGCAAGGGGGAATATTTCATGAAGAACAAACTCTTATACAGGAAGGCCGGAACTGGAACAAATGGTCATAACCAGCTGGTTCTTCCCACTTCATATAGAGATAAAGTGATGGAACTCGGGCATGCGATTCCCTTCAGTGGTCACATGGGGATCAGCGCCACAGGACAGCGTATAGCTTGTCATTACTTCTGGCCAGGGATAACGGAGGATATAAAAAGATATGTCAAATCCTGCCCAGAATGTCAAAGGGTAGCTCCAAAGCACTGGACTGCTCCTGCAACTCTAGGGGAAATGCCCATAGTGGGAACACCTTTTGAGAGGGTTGCAGTGGATATTGTAGGACCTCTCACTCGGACCAAGAGGAGGAACAGTTACATCCTTACTCTGGTGGACACTTGTTCTATGTGGGGAGAGGCGGTAGCCCTGCCATCAATTGATTCAAAACATGTAGCAGAGGCACTACTTACAATATTTACCCGATTAGGATTCCCGCATCAAATCTTGACGGATAATGGTTCTCAGTTCAAGGGGAAACTAACGGAAGAGGTTTTTAAACTATTTCAAGCCAGACACTTTCATTGTAGTCCGTACCATCCACAAGGGAACGGCCAGGTAGAGAGGTTCAACGGGACTCTCATTTCTATCCTGAGAAAGCTGGCACACGAAAAACCGGATCTGTGGGATCAATTCCTGCCCGCCGCATTGTTTGCTTACCGGGAGGTACCACATAGTTCAACCGGGATGGCTCCCGCAACTCTGCTATTTGGGAGGCCAATAAAAGGTCCATTAGAAGCTTTATTAAGGACCTGGACAGATGAGAAGGCGGAAGAGACTGTTACCTCATCGTATCAATACGTGAACGAACTGACCACTCGTTTGAAAGCTGGATGGAAACTGGCAAATGATAATTTGAAGCAAGCCAGGAAGAAACATGCAGCATATTTTAATAGGAAGGCAAAGGACAGGGAACTGGCAGTCGGAGAGAAGGTGCTGCTTCTACTACCCGGAAGCCAGAATAAATTACAAATTGGTTGGCAAGGTCCATATACGGTTCTAGAGAAGGTGTCTAGAACAAACTATAAAATTGACAAAAAGGGGAAGGAGAAAGTTTATCATGTAAACTTATTAAAGAAGTATCTGGACAGACCACTCCAGGAAAGCACCCCCTTATTGACCTTGGCTATTGCAACCCAGATGCAAAGGGAACCACTCACCTCACATGAATACCCATTACATCCTTGTGAAACAGCAGCACAGGTAAAAGTCAGCAAGCACCTGACTAAAAACCAGAGGGAGAGAGTTCAACAGGTTCTGGAGGAACATACAGATGTATTAACAGATAAACCAGGCCATACAAATTTGCTACAGTATGACATGAAACTGGTAGACTCAAACCCAATCTGTATGAGAGCCTATTCTATTCCGTTCGCGAAGGAGAAGGCATTGAAGGAAGAAATAGAGTATTTGTTGAAGGAGGGGATTATTTCGCACAGTGAATCATCTTTTAGTTCTAGTGTCGTTTTGTTGAGAAAACCGTCTGGGGAACACAGACTGTGCATAGATTACAGGAAACTGAATGCTGTCACAGAAGGACAAGTGGATCCATTACCAGACACAAAACAGTTATTTGCCAGACTGAACAAGGCAAAATACTTTTCAAAGGTGGATCTTAGTAAAGGCTATTACCAGATCCCAGTGAAGCCTGAAGTGAGACCTTATTTGGCTTTTAGCACTTCGGATGGACATTATGAATTCAATATGCTACCATTCGGACTGAAAAATGCTCCGAGTGTGTTTTCAAGGATGATGCGCAAATTGTTGGATCCCCTGAATAACCCGTGTATCACGAATTTCATGGATGATATTCTCGTCGCCACAGAGACATTTGAAGAACACATTGAAGCTCTGGAGATGTTGTTTGATAGACTTCGGGAGGCGAACTTAACTGCTAGGCCAACAAAATGTTGTATTGGATGCAAAGAGTTGGAATTCTTGGGACACACTGTATATCAGGGTAATATGACCCCTGATCCTAAGAATTTGGAAAAACTGCAGAGAGCACCTAGGCCGCAAACAAAAAAGGACGTGCGATCATTTGTGTCGTTATGCGGATTTTATCAGAAATACATCAAGAATTTTAACGCTATTTGTGCTCCTCTGACTGATCTGACTCGCAAGGGACTTCCAGATAAAATTATTTGGACTGCACAATGTGAACTAGCGTTCCAAGAGTTAAAGGAAAAACTCACTAGCAAGCCTATTCTCAAACTGCCTGATTTGACACAGGACTTTGTCTTAAGAACCGATGCAAGTAATGTAGGACTCGGAGGGGCTTTGTTGCAAAGATCATCTTCACCTGATGGGGAACTGAAACCAATCGCTTATGCAAGCCGCAAATTGAATAAGGCGGAACAAGGATACTCCACAAGCGAAAAAGAATGTTTAGCGTTAATATGGGCAATAAAGAAGTTTCAAATCTATCTGTATGGTAGGACTTTTGTGGTGGAGATGGACCATCAGCCTCTCGTATTCTTATCTCAGGCTAAGCATGAAAACGCAAGATTGCTGAGGTGGTCTTTATTGCTTCAACCTTATCAGTTTAGTATCCAATATATCCCAGGCAAATTAAATGTCGGTGCAGATTTCCTCAGTAGGCACCCCTGTGATCAAAATTAGAGTAGTGGCAGACGTGAGGAGTAATTTTACCTATGTGTATCGCTGGTGTTGGAACTTGCCATAGGCATGTTTTCAAGTGGGGAGATGTGTAGTGAAATTGACAGAGATACAACGGTAAAATACCTCCAAAGATAACATGTAAGGATAAAAACATAATGCGTAGGCTGCTGATAGTACATGATCGCCCAGACCGCGGGTCATCACCCTCCATAAAAATTGACTTGCTAGACAGGATGAGAACGGCGGATCAAAAAAAAAAAAAAAGAAAGGAAAAAAATATGACTGGAAAGATTGCGTGAGACTAGCAAGGCTAAGGAGACGCAATTTGGGGGGGGATGGAGGAAAGTAAAAATTCACGTCCCCCAAAGTGACACGAGGTACGGAATGGACGCTTTTGCGATACCAAGCCCTTGATTTGAATTCAGCGGCTAAACGCAGATGTTCGAAATATTACAAAATTTAAAAAGTACTTTTTTCTTAATATTAATGTTAGGAATATAAAAATTAGCTGGCCGGATGGCCCATTCTGAGCAGTGAACTAATATGTTCTTAATTTTACAGACGGATAGATAATATTGAAGATAATGACAAAAGACAGTGTTGTTCACATCAGCGACATGACTGTATTGAATAAAAAGTGTCGCTATTTGCACAAAAAAACACGACCTCGAGACGCAGGTGTTCAAATCTACTTAGTATGGAAGAGAAGGGATATTGTGGTGGCGGTGTCTAAAAATAACTTTTAACGACAAAATTTTGGAGGGGAGAGAAAGGTTGGTTCAAAAATCAAGTACATTTTTGTAAAAACGCAAGTAGAGACGGACAGACTAACAGATAAAAATCCATACTTGACTGAAGCATGACTGAAATGACTTTAGTGTAGGAAATTTGAAATTCAAAAAAACCTAGGCAGTGATTGGCCACAGACAAGCATATTATCGGCGCTTAGACGTGGATTTGGGGTCATTCCTCAATAGTTGTTCGATGATAGACACAGAAAACGCAAGTGTGGTGATTTCCAAATGAAATAAAGAGAAATAAGTTCCGGGACGCCATACTATAGCCAGCAGCTCAGCTGAGTTTTGCTAGCATTTCTGTGTTCTTTATTCATAATCTGGTAAGATTGAAATTATTTCTTTGTATATTTTGAATATTGTTTAATGTTCGAGTGATTTGATACTGCCATATCGAAATCTAGCCTTACAAACATGTAAGGATTTGCTCTGGACCCCCCGCCCTAGTCAGGGTCTAGGGACCAACAATATACATAAACTCCAACAAGGGTTAGGAAAGACAGATCAAGTGTTGAGAATAATGAAACATATTACCTATCCACTTTTAGGGAAGGAAACTAATAAATATTTTTCAGAATCTATAGTCTGGGAGGACCTGTCTGATGTAAAACCACCATGGTAAATGTGCTGTTTGGTCAGAGAGATCTGACCTGTCTGTATGATGTGGTTGTTGTGTCAGTGTTGTGTCCAGACGTGGGTAGAGAATAGAATTTTGACACATAGCCAATACTTTGATTGCAGAGCTGTGAGTTTCAGTCATCAACAAGGCGGTGTTTATTCAGTTGGTGATTTACTCGAGTGTATCTGTGCAGTACGTTGTGACAGAGACCACTATTATTGCCCGCCAGCACGGAGAGTTGGGACCACCAGATTTCAGCACCAGAGCTACTTCTTCAAGATGAGTGAGCCTCTGGTCTGCTGGAAGTTCACCAACACCTTTTAGTTACTAATACCCCATAAAATTCCTGCAATTTACTGGACACTGTGTAGTCAATATAGACAGGTGTGATGAGGCCACCCCAACAGCACAAGCATTAAATATCCTCCCAAGTAGATGACTACTAGAACATTTTAATAAAACTAACTAGTCTAGTACTTATATATGTACACTCTTGCATTTATTATGTAACATTCCATGCATTTCTTTCATAAATTTTAAATCCTTCTTTTAAAATAAGTTCTGGTCAACATAAAACTTGATCCAGAACAAATAAATGTAATATAATTCTATCAACAATTTTACACACGTGAGTTAGTTCAGTGTATTTTAACATTTGTTAATATTATTAGTCTTCTTAATTATCTGTGGGTGTATTTATAAACTATCACACCACACTACATATCATTACCCTAGACACTTTACGTAGCCTTATTCATTAAGAAAAAAAAATTAAGTGTGAGGTCGTAGTGGTAGCAAGAAAGGCCTTCTGACAATTCACAACTACATTTTATCTCAGGAGCCTTCACAGCTGGCCTCATACATTACATTTAGTAATATCACCATCATACAATACCATCAAACCCACTACAGAAACATCAAAGGTGGTTAAAGTTGCACTTAAGTAAAAGCGGTGAGAAGGAAAGATTGCTTTAAAAATTTAGAACGAGCAAAACCGGGAGAGAAATAAAATAACAACAACCATGAAAAAGGTAAATGCCGAAATTGATATAAATTCTTTAACACAGGCTCCTTCTTTGAAAAAACCAAGTACATAAAAACATAATTTTGTTTTCAATTATCTTAAATTTGAGGTTATTGTAGCGAAAGGTTTTTATAAGTGTATTACTGAGTAGTATAGTGTAGTATACTGAGTAGTATTACTGAAGAAAGAGAAGTAGAATTCTGTCTTGAATGTGGGAAGTCCAAGTGTTGCAGAGGAACACTGATATCACAGGATAGTCACGGCTGTGAAGTTATCTGATTAAGAAAATATTTAGAGTAAAGTCAGATCCTAACGCGCCACCTTCGCTATGCAAATACGAGTACCTATGATAATCAAACAATTCAATAAAACTCAAACTTCAACAATATAAAATTAATAGTTCAGAATGTTACAATTATTAAATTTTTTATGTGTATCTATCTTTCTTTGTGCTGAATTGTGAATGTTGGATGATGGAACTCAATAAATAAGTATATTACAAAATTTGGATGATGGTGAATTTTTAATCTAAGTATTTAACTTAAAAGAAAAAAGTCTGTCTCGGTTCTTCCAAGAAGATTGAAAAGTTCAGCAAAAAATCCTTTCCTTTAGTCTCTTAGCTATGCTAATAAATTACTGATGTCATCATCAACTAGCACAGTTATTGACTGGTATCACACTTGGTTGCAGGAATTGGCTTCAAAAATACTTAACATTTAAATCTGTGCCTGTCCTTAGTATGAGTGTACACAATGTTAATTGAAGTCTTGCTCCAGTCTCCCAAACACTGTTGTGGACTAGGGCTGAATTCTAGCAGACAATATCTGATTCTCCTGGGTTTCTTCAGGATGCAATGATTGTTCTGGAGTCTTTCACCTCTCAAGTATGATGACACATACGAACCTGCGGACATTGATAGACATGTGGCTAGCTTATGGTTGTAAAGCCCACAAGGCTAGTTTTGCATGAGATGAGTGTGTTTCAGATATTTGCATATACTTGAATGATGCATGGCTCAGTATGATTAGAAATAGCGAGACAAGAAGGGTGTCTAGCTGCAGAACATTTTTCTAAGATAATACAATACATGAATATAATACATTTTATACATAGATTTGTTGCTACCTTTGCCTTTCACATATGGAATGCCAAGTCAGCTCTGAAAAGGGCTGTAACTTTTAGCAGGTTATATTAACCCTGTTAAGGACTGTTTGCAGGCCTCTGCTGAGTCGCTGTTGGTTATAATGTCCGTTTCCAACTTCAGCAATATTACCAATATATATATATATATATATATATATATATATATATATATATATATATATATATATATATATATATATATATATATATATATATATATATATATATATATATATATATATATATATATATATATATATATGCATTGCACATTCACATCCCAACTATGTATAGTAACCAACTAAAATCCTGAAATAAACAGTGATATTAATTCACAAATATATGCAGTAATTCTACATATCCTCTTGGGATAATTACAACGTTCGGAAACGAATAGGTTTGGTGGAGATTGCGCTGCCCGGCATGAGATGGTACATGTTTTAGCATTGACAAGCTTCTATCTAGCCTCCGTCCTTCTGTCTTTACGATGTGCATGTGTAGTTTGAAATCTCCGCGGTGTGTTTTTGTAAGCTCGCATCCTACGTCTCGGAGAGCAAGGTTGGGTAACTCTGTTGCAGTCTCTGGTTTAGCCTTTCCGAGTGAAACTGTGTGAGTGGTATTCCAAACCTCTGATTCGTGGAGCTCACCTTTTCTATCCAGGACTTTTTGAGTTATATTCTTCCATTCTCCGTAAGTTCTGCTTTCTTTCCATTTGTCGTTTACCCTAATTGTCTAGTTTGCATACAAAAACGACTTTTTAATTAGGAAAAACACAGCATCGTTCGTTATACTGACACCTCTACTAGCACATTTCTCCAAAAGTACTTATTCCATTCATTTTTCCTTTGACAAGCATAGAATTAGAGTTATCCTTGGTAAAATGAGAACATTTTCATTCATTTCTGACAGTGCATACACTTAAAAGGTCACTAAGTCTAACCTACACTTCCTGCGGTTTTATCCTCTATAAAAAAACTGTCGTAGCATTATCGATCGGTTTTCCAGTGAGCTCCTATTTTCTGATTGGTTGACCCATATTGTCTTCCAAGAATAGATAAAACATCGCGCCTGCAACATATACCAAACTTTCCTTTATGTCATTCATTTACTAGGCAACAATGGTTATCATGCTACAGTTATGTACATGGACCCCCAAGACTCAACTGACGAACCCACAATGATCTATGGACCAGAGGTTAAGAAACCCTGATCTAAATGAAGTTATTGCGTCGCAGCAAAAGTGACCGTGTTACGACAGATAACCAGCTAATCAGTGTCATTAATACATTTAAAAGGAAGCGTAATGACTCAACATACAAGTTTCTTACCCTTAAAAAACACATACTTTTTAAAGGAGAGACTGTAGCAAGGTTTTTAAGAGTACAGAAGTCAGTAATAGTTACTGTAAGAACAGAAGAAGAATTATGTCTGTCAAGAACGTAATCCCAGTATAAGAGAAGAGCACTGGTATCACAGGATATTCACGGCTGTGAAGGTCTCTACTTCAGATTTAAATTCTATTTAAATAATCTGCAATAAAACAATTAATTATTCATAAATTTACATACCGTCTAGAATCAAAGTAAAGCACAGAATAGACTTGTTTTGGTGATTGAAGAACTGCACGGCAACAGATGGTAAAGTTTTTGTCTTCACAAGCGTCTTCCTCCGTCTGTCTAACTTGCTTCTGCTGTGTGGTGTAAAGATTGACATTTGCGCTGCAGGCCTTTATATAGTGCGAGAGCGGTCGCGTTGGAGAGCAAAGCAGTGTCACAGTTTGCAGACTGTGTATTTTGTGCAGACTCGAGCGAGTTTGTGTTATCTGGATCCTGAAATCTTCTTCATTCTTCTCAACCCTGTTATCCATGACTTTTATTTATATTTCCTTTTACTTTTCATAACCTATGCTTTCCTTTTACATAAAGTTTTCTGTAATTGGTTCCGGCTTTGATTTATCTCAGATTTTTAAAGACAATCGACACAGTTGTTTTCATCGTGCTGGCACCTTTACCTTCAATAATCTCCAAAAGTAATACACACAGCAACTATTCCTCTGGAAATAATATAGCTGGTCGTATCCCTCAAAAAACGAAATCACTCTCGTTACTTTCTGTCTCTCCAGTCACTTGCACGACACACGAATCCATTGTGTTCTAACCCACTTTCCTTTCCTGTGCCGAACGCCATGGTAAAAACCGGACCGTCTACATGCGATCTGCGCGGCGTTTGATTGGCTGCCAATGTTTCTTTTCGTTCTATCATAACAAGGCATCGCGTTTACATTACGCTACACTTACCTACATGAGAAGAGTCACCAAAGCCGGACAAACACAACGTGTTTGAATGACACTGAATCGTACAGAAGGCGCTCGAGTAGATAGAAAAGCCAGGGTACCCTTGTAGCAACTCTTCAAGAGAGTGCAGTCACAACTTGATATACATCTGCTGATTCCCTCGATTATCATTATTTAAGGATTATCCATTCGTTTGTTGTTTTAAGTCTGTGTATTATAACTGATATTTCAGAAGTAAACGCATATTTAGTCCAACGCACAGGTGCGTACACAAACGCAGGTGCAGGATGAGCGATGTATTGTGGTCAGGTGTTCCGCATGAAGGCTTGTCTGAAGTATGTAGGTTTGGTGTTTGTGAAATTTAAACCGGTAACACCTGTGAGCTGTGAAGAGGGGTAGAGGGCGGCATAATTAGTATTATATTGGAGAAAATAAAACTACCTACGTCTTTAAAATTTTCAGATCACAGACAAAATTGTTGTTGTCAGCGCAATTATATTTTCTTTTCGGATCACATTAGCTAGGAATATAAAAAAAATGAATAATTCTTGCTCGACTAAAGTGCCAACTATCTAAAATTATGGCAAATTTAAACTTAACTGTTAAAAATATGATATGAAGAGAAATAGTCCTATAACTTATGCAGTAAATGTCAGTAAAAATTAGCGCCTGCCAAAAGTGCTGATTAAAGAAATATTTCTTTTTCCAAATAAGCAGACTGTATTTTGAAAGACAATAAAGATAAGAAAACAAACCGCGCACGTAAAGAGTTACGCACAAACTAACATTAACTTGACTTCTGCTAAAAGGAAAATCATTAATATATTTATATCTGCACCAAAAGAGGTATGAGAAGGAATTTACATTGATCGTACGTGAATTCCAGGGTTAGAGAAGTAACCAAGGTCGTGAAGCACCTCCTAATGTTGCACTCTGGAAACAGACAACCTCCGAGTTCTCGAGTTGATTGGCCATCACTTCAGGAATCTGTAAGCCGCACCAGAGTAGTTCAGCACCATGGTTCTCATTGTGCAGCCGAATAAATTCACGAACCGCAAACTCATCATTCCTTAACTTCAGCCTTATCAATCTTGAAGTGCAGCCTTATCAAACATGAACTGCTGTCTTATCATTCATGACTAAGAAAATATCCAACGTTGCGGTCACATAGCCTTCGTCAGGGAAAGGAAAAAAAGTGAGGGCTAAATAGGACACATACGGATCTAAATGAAAATAAATATAGAAACTGGGTACTTCCCTAAAGGTGGCTAAAACCTAGCACGCCTCCCGAAGGGAGAACGCGCCACAAAGAAATGAAATGGTTGCCATTACCGGATGTTAACAATAGATACTAAGTAGCTAATAAATGAAACTGAACAGGAAACTATCCAAACGCAATAATAATGAGTACTAGAGATAGAAGAGGACAGATTGAGTTGGAAATAAGTAAGTAATTAAATCAAAACATAAGAAATAAAAAAAAAATGAATACAATTTTTTAAATATGGACAGGCGATCATCGACGGAGAAATAGAATAGGAGTGGAAAGGGTCACCTCAAATGAAGGAGTGTAGGATGTTGAGACCACCTGGTTTGACACACCCCGCACGATCGATGAGACGTTGGTCAAGCTGGACTCGGTTGGCAGTATTAGAGGAGCAGGATCTGATAGGAGCTATCTGGATGTCGATGAGACCCTGGTGGTCAGGACAAGTACAGTGAATGACCACTAGTGTGGTTTTTTTGCCGGAAGATGTCTAGGTATTGGCTGAAACTGTCCCCAAGTCGTTTACTTGTTTGGCCAATATAGCTTTTACTGCAACGTTTGCATACGATTCGATAAATAACATTGCGTGACTCGGATGTGAATCTATTAACCTAGCAACGCCATCATTCACAACAAACTGCTACAGAATGTTCCGCTGCAAGGGCAAATTAATCCGTTTGTGAAGACTTCGTGCACTATGACCAGTGTAATGGTGGCATGTCCCCCATACGGAGAGAAAAATGAAATAGTGATGAATTGTATGATGCATCACAAATTTCTCACAATAAAACCACTTTCGGGAAGAAAGGACCTCAACTGACCAGCACAGTAGAGCATCGCCACTTGGTACGATCGGCAGCTTCGTTTTCTTAGTAAGCTGGATTTTTATGTCCAGCGCTCTCATATGTCTTTTGCCCACATCTTAGAACCCCAGCTGCGGACACCTGGCTGTTCTTTTGCCATTTGCCAGCTGTCCATAGAAAATATATATGGGGATGCAACCATCTTACATGTGGCGGATGTAATGAAGTCTGAATAATATCTCGGCATCATTCAAAAATTATCACCGTGCAAACCCCGTGGATGTAACTGAACAATGAAACGCCAGCTTGGTACAAATAGTGTCGGAAGATACGCTAGACATGGAGGAAACAAAGTTGTAGATGTTGATGACATTTCGGAAGGCAGTGTGCAAATAATCATGGAGTATCTGGATAAAGAAGGACCCAATTCGATAATAGGGATCATTAGCCTACGGCAGATAGCAACAGATTCACTGGATGTGTTGTAGAGCCGAAATTATTATGAATAGAAGACAGTTGGAGCATGAACCATGTTGTGTGTTTCCCTGTATTGGCTGCTGCAGTGAATAGATGGATAAACTATAGGATAAAGTGGAAAGCATCGTGATAGGGCTCATTCGTATGAGTAAAATAAGCCTAAGATGGAGGAAATCGGTGCAGAAATAAGGATCCCAGAACTATTTTAGATTTACTATCTAAGCACACCTTGCCTTGCCTAAACGATTGTGGATGCATGCAAACATACTTAGAATGTTGTCATCTCGTACATCCGTAAGTCCACTATATAAGGGGAGAGAACGAATGGCACAGAATTGAAGGTCTTTTGTATTTGGACATGCGCCCTAATATAACCGACTGGGTTGAACGGGACGCGCCTCGCCAAAACGAGGCAAAACTGTATCCAAAAAAAATAATTAAAAAAAGACACAGACACACTCGCCGCCTAATTCAAACTACAGACACAGAGCACAGCATTTATATCACCTCCGTTGCCATCTGCAGAAGTGTGAGCTGACTGTGTAACAATTGAAAGTCTGCCTGTGATTGAATGTAAGCGAGATGTTAATTAAATATATATATGTAAATATATTATCAATCTGAGTTTAATGTAATATTGATATGTGTAGAATCATTGCGTTATTTCTGGAGGTAAACCTGAAGTGTGTTGGTTTAGTTTAATTGTATTAAATCAGTACAAGAAATGGATTGAGCTAGTTGTTTGTGGAAAGCATTTTAAACATGTTATCCTTGCTGGAAAGGACTATCCAAACTGGAGGAAGGGATGACTATAACAGATTGATTTTCTGTATAATTTGATATATGACACAATGATTACCATAAGGCCTATATGATTTTATAAAAACAAATCATGGACAAAACTGTAACAAGTGAATTACTGAACTATTGTGCTAGAACTGGAACGAATTGTGTTAATCGTGACTTACGTTGTCTCTTGCGAATAACCACAGCTTATCTGAACTGTCTCATTATACCTCTTGACTGGCTAAGGAGACAATGAGCGATACTATGTAGGTTGTTTATATTGTTTCAGGTTGTATCCTGCCCTGACTGTCATACAAAACCTATGGTGACCAAGTCAGCAAATTGATGTTCAAGTTTGTCAGAGCTTTTGCCAGTATTAACTGTGTCATCTTGACGAGTGGAGGACCCGTAGTGGTAGGGTTCTATCCAATCATACTGCTGTACGAGGGATAGGAAGGACTTTGTTTCAGATAAATAGCTCATTGTTGGGCTACTTCAACGTTCAAATACCATATATATATATATATATATATATATATATATATATATATATATATATATATATATATATATATATATATATATATATATATATATATATATATATATATATATATATATATATATATATATATATATATATATATATATATATATATATATATATATATATATATATATATATATATATATATATATATATATATATATATATATATATATATATTAACCCACCTACGAATAAACTATGTGATGATGAAAACACTGAGGTGTATATAGAAGACATTTGACAGTCATATGCGTCATAAAGTAACATTTATATTCATCTGTACAAGAAAGCACAAAAATAGAGAAAGATTCCATCAGGAAGCAAGAAAACAGTGAATAGGAACTATATTAGTTTAAGACATTAACTGTAAATGTGTTATATATAAATATATATATATAGATGAAAGGGACCCGTAATTTATTTTGCAATCAGTTGAATTTTATTTGAAAATTAACAAAGAACAAAGAAGAAAAGTTTTTGTATATAAATACATTATAAATTGTACCCAGAGTCTTCAGTGAATTATTTAAATTTGGTTTAAAATTCTTGTTGTGTAATTAATTACCCCTAGCAGAGTCATTGTCTAAGGTTAGTCTGGAGAGGAGCCCATAGGAATCTAGGTAGTACATTACCATCTCATCTAGGAACCTATACAGCTTGACTATACCTTTGATGTCGATACAACATTGTCGCATAGAGATTATGATCAATAAATTTTCTATATTTCCTTTTATTTCTACCCGTGTCCTCCACTTTATTATCGCTCTTTAATCCTTTTCCTGTGTTTTTCGCATTCGTACGTTCGCGATTATAAACATTACTATTTTCCCATTCAATCTTTCTCCTGTTTCTTTTCTCATTTAGAAACGCACACGCATGTTATTATATAACGTGTCAGTCGCTACAGTCAGACGAGATGTGTGATTATGTTTCATACTCAGACATAGGAGCAGACTTTTGGTCTAGCATTTTCACCTGACACGAGCGTTTCTTCGGCGTGAGGTGTGATAACCGACATCTGCACGGCGCAGAATGAGACATTTGTCTGGTATTTTCCTCTGTCACGGCACTCTCAGACAGTTTCGTTAGCAGTGAGGTGTCAAGACGCGAAGTGGCAGTTTATGGCAGGTCTTCTGGTTATGGAAAGTGTTAATGACAAGGGGAGAGATCGGCACGGTTTCGTGTTTCGAAATAACGTGGGACCTCTTTGTCTGTTTAATAGATATAATCAGAGTTTTAAACTTGATTTCACTCATTCTCCATTTGCAGTAGACGTGGTCACTTCGTTCTAGATACTTAAACTTATAAGTGAAACTCTTAGTTTCGATGTGATACCGTAGTTCTGTGTTGAGGTAAATATTATATTAAGTATTTAATATTTTGTGAGTGATTTAGTGTTGAATCGCCTATTTTACACTAGTTCTTTTGTGCAGAGAGAATTAAAATATAGTCTGTATTATTTTCTAGTGACGTGTTTCAGTGGAAAGCAGAATAAATTATATTTCTAGCTTACAATCATGCAGCTATAAATGAAATTTGATTTTACTGCTAAATAATCAGACGAGAATATATTTTAAAAATTAACTTATAATTGAAATGCTACATCAGTGAGTATTGACGGGATGTTTGTATTCCTAATTCATGATGATTGATTTTATGAATATAACTTATTTCACAGGAAGTTTTAAATGATAAGTCAAGCGGTACGCGTGCAGTTTAAAATGTAAGTTATAACGAATACATAGTATGTATAATTAGTTTATATGTGTTTTTTCTCTATTTGTGAAGAAAACTGGGGTTAACCCAAAATTTGCCAGCGTTAAGTACAGAGATATCTGAGAAGAACTAAAACATTCTTTCCTTGAAGGACTTGGTGTATAACCTTTTCAAGAACTTTAAAGATTTTTAAAAAGTGACGGGCCCATCGAGCCTGATTTAATTCTTTCAGAGAAAAATCTTAAGTACATTTAGCCCATGTGGCAAGTAATAGATTACAAACATCAACAGGAGCCGCGCTAGCGTAGTGGTTACAACACCGCTCTGGCGACCGGGTGATACAGGATCAAACCCGGGCGACGGCATTTGAGGATTTTTCGTCGACCGGGATTTGGACTGGATTAACTCGAGACCTGGCGAGAACATTTGAAGGAGTGTCATCGACCAGGGACTGGCGGCTCCTGAGCCGACCCAGCTGCAATGGGTACCTCCGAAATCGGCGAGTATTTGCCTGAATGGCGAGGGACATTTGTCTCTGTACAAGAAATAAAGGGATACTCACGTAAAATCAATGTCAGGTTAGACATAAATAATAACCTGAGATTTCGCCTCGAGTATTAGCGGGCGAACGAAAAAAAAAAAAAAAAAAAAAAAAAAATACAAAAAAAAAAAAAAAAATAACAAACATCAACATTTCCGACAATTTTTACTCATTGTGGAGTGACCAAGAATTTTACCTTTTGATCGAAGTTACAAACCTGTCATTGTTCCTAAGTAGTGGACACCTCGTAATTCTGATCCTGTGAGCCCGGATGAAAACTAATTCTTACCTGAACTGATAAAGTGACACTAACTTAAAATATGAACAAAATCACCGCCTGAAGAGGACGCTCCCCGGACAAATTGGATGAAACCAAGATCTGCAGAGCTGGGTATCCGCTTCATCAACCAATAAAACAGATTGTGTCATAACGTGCGCCAGACGGCGAACAACAGCAAGCTATAGAGTAAGAAAGTGAGAAATCCACGACAGGGCCCTGATGAATGAACCGAGAGAAAGCAGGAACGAGTGACTCTTTTTTATGGTATACCAAATTTCACCCACTTTGTACTTTCTTTATGCAAGTTTTGTTGCAAACAAGATACTTTTCCTTAGGATAGATCATGCTAATATCTAAGTCTGTTCATACCTTTAAAAAGGGGAAAATCATTTGATTACCGCTAATGTATCCTTGATTCCTTGGGGCTATCACTTTCTTCTAACAGGACTGTGGGCATACCTTGAGGGATAAGATCATACTGTGGGTTTATCATTCTGGTAGAAATTCATTGATTTTATGACCATGTGTATATGTTTCTTGATGTAATTTTTGTGTGTTGTGATGAAATTTTAGATGATAATTAAAATTTCTCTTGAACTTAATCAGCGCGTTGGTCAGCTCGTTCCAAATTATCTGTATAATCACTGTTATAGTTTTTCCCCACGTCTGTGCGTCTAACTGTCGTCACTTGTGTGCTTGCACGTGAGTGGTACGTTCATATATATTAATATATGTTGTCACTAGACAGTCTGACTCCTCTAAATCTGTTGTAGAAGACAGGCTGAGAAAGAGGGAAGATTCTGGAGTTCTCATGGACAGCCTCTATTGATTCTACCATCTCACTCGTGGAAATCTATTTCTGTTATTATCTCTCACTGTGGCTTTCACGTATTCTAATCTAATCAGAAGGGACCAACCCAAGTCTTAATTCCTTTATCAAAAATCTACGACAAATGGTTGCTCGTTTCCGGGAATTGAACTAAAAATCCCAAGCAAGGACGACAAATGGGGTCTCGTCTATCGGGATTTTGAACTTAATTTTCTTTATTCTGAGATAGAGTAAGTGTGTGTTGTCTTGTGAGTTTTATATCTTTTAAAATAATTTATCCCCTAGACATATCGATCTGTTTATGGGCGTGCTGACCACACAATTAATAATTGGTTTTTCCACAGCATTTTTGAGCATATATACATTTGAGTTACAGGTTGATTTTGTCGGAATATATGTTAGTATTGATTTTGTAATACTAAACGCTGGTAAAGGTGTGAGTGTATAACATTCACAGGGTTCTGAAGCAGTAGGTGTTTGAGCTAAGCTAAGGAGTGCGTTTCGGACTATCTCGTCCAGATTAATTGCCTCCCTTACCCGAACTGTCTTCAGGGGAAAACTTATAGTGGATTAAAAATTAAGGGATTTTTTTTCCTCCTTAAATTTTTGCAATAATTATTTTGTTTCCACTGTAGCAACTAGTTTTTCAGTGAGTAATCTTAACTACCATTTATTTGGCGTAGTCGTCTGCATTAGGTGCTTTATTGCCGATTAATAGCAGCGATAGTTAGATACTATATTTTGGAGGAGGTATCCCAGGGTGAAGTATATCATCTTTTGATTTTGGTAATTTTTCGTAAGTGGTAGGAACCAGTGTATCCTTTCTTCTTTTCTTTCTCGAACTAAGTCTCAGCCACTGAGTTACTATGGCCGAAAGGGAGAAACCTAGACAGATGCTCAGGGACGAGGCACGAGAAGAAGGTTTGGACGGAGAGGAAGCGAAGGCTTTTGTCAGGGACGAACTTGAAAGATATGACGTGGAGAAGAAAGAAGCGGAAGACCGTAAATTAGAGCAGAGGAAGATGGATTATATCTATCAAACAGACAAAGAGGTCCCACGTTATTTCGAAACACGAAACAGCGCCGATCTCTCCCCTTGTCATTAACACTTTCCATAACCAGAAGACCTGCCATAAACTGCCACTTCGCGTATTGTCACCTCACTGCTAACGAAACTGTCTGAGAGTGCCGTGACAGAGGAAAATACCAGACAAATGTCTCATTCTGCGCCGTGCAGATGTCGGTTATCACACCTCACGCCGGAGAAACGTTCGTGTCAGGTGAAAATGCTAGACCAAAAGTCTGCTCCTATGTCTGAGTATGAAACATAATCACACATCTCGTCTGACTGTAGCGACTGACACGTTATATAATAACATGCGTGTGCGTTTCTAAATGAGAAAAGAAACAGGCGAAAGTTTTTTGAATGGAAAAAATAGTAATGTTTTTTATAGTCGCAAAACGTACGAATGCGAAAAACACAGGAAAACGATAAAACAGCGATAATAAAGTAGATGACACGGGTAGAAAAAGACAGGAAATATGGAAAATTTATTGATCATAATCTCTATGCGACAGAACGTCCCCCCTTTAAGATATGGAAGCACTCCATGTCTACGTTATGGAAATAAATTTCTTATATCCGTAGCTTCAGGGTGTGCGTCCTCTTCCCTCTCATCTCCCCCCTCCGTCTCTGTCCAATTCCTACTCATGTCTACTCCCCAAGTTTCCTTTCTCTGGAATGTCCCCTCCCATGCGCGCTTGAAAAAGAGCGTCGCCCCGCTTTCTGATATTTTTTTTTTGAAAGATTCTGTGTGATTGCAGTGGAATTTCCCTGCCACTATCATCATCTTCGTCAGTTTTGGCGATCATCAGGAGATGGTTGGAGGTTGGCACCGGTCTTTCCAAGAATCTCTTTAACAGATTCAAATGGAAAACCTTCACCTTTCCTTCAATAGAGATCTGGTAGTTAGCCTTAGAAATCTTTTTCAGGACGGTAAACGGCCCTTGCCATCCGATCCTCAGTTGGTTTTTTCCGGTAGGGAGTAACACCAAAACTTTATCTCCTGCTTCCAGTTCTCTTTCTTTCGCTACTTTCCTGTATCGGTTAGCGTGCTTTGTGCGTGCTCGCTTAACGTTGGTCGTTGCTAGGTCCCATCCTAATTTCAACCTTTCCTTTAAAACCGACACATATTTACTTGCTGAGACAACTGTCTCATCCGATTTCTCGTCTGTCAGAGACTGAAGTAAGGCTTCAAGTGGCCCTTGATAGGTCTGCCGAATAAAAGCGTTGCTGGCGGAAATCCTGCGGAAGTATGAGGAGATTCTCTGTAGCTAAATAAAGCTGCAGGAATACAAAGATCCCAATCTTCAGGTTTTTCACTTGTGCCAGTTTTTTACTTAGCAATCATGTTGAGGTTTTTCCATTTTAACACATTTCCACGAGCCCATTTTTCCGGCCGGGGGGAGTATATGGCCTAGTGTAGATGCGTTGGGTCCTCAAGATCTTTAACGATCTCATCCATCAACAGGTTTCGGTATGGAGATCCGTTATCCGTCAGCACTTGCTGAGGGAATCCCAACCGAGTGAAAATCTGCACGAGGGCTTCTGCGACATGCTTGGCATCTGCGCATGTTAGCGGGATAGCTTCTGCCCATAAAGTGCATGTATCGACTAAGGTCAGGGATTATGCCTGATCCTTCTTTTTTTAGTCCTTTTCTAAAGGGCCTAAAAATGTTGATCACAACCCGTTCGAATTGGTTTTTCCCACTATTGGCATTTTTCACCCAAAGAGACTGGGGGGTTGTCCCCCCCCCCCCCGTTTTTTTTACTTTTGGGTGGTACACACGTTGCCACTGCGCACAGGATTCGACATATCTGATACTCTCAGTATTTCCTCCTGCCCACCAATAATGAGTGGTTATCCCTTGGTTTTGGTTTTTGTGGCGTTTTTCTGTCCCCCCATATGTCCGCTAAAAGGAAGAGAGTGCCCCATTTCTAGGATTTGGCTTCTGTACTGTTTCGGTACTAGGAGCTGGTTGTAACCTTGGTCAGGCTTGCCCGTTCTGCGATAAAGTACGCCATCCTTAGAAAAAATGTCCCCGTGCTGTCTGGGTTCCTTAGCCATGGGCAGTTTCCTAAAGCAGGATGCCAAAGTAGGGTCCTTTTGTTGCGCTTCTTTAAGTTCCATGGGTAACAAATTAGGCGCAGGCTCCCGTTCCTTCTTGGTTTGCCCTCTTGTAGTTACTGCTGCCACAATCGGCTGTTCCGGTTTCCCAATAGACACGTATCTACCGCCTAGTATGACTGGGTAGATGGAATCATCCATAACAGCTGCTTTGATCACGCCTCTGACAAAATCAGAGTGGATCTCCACCAATGCTATGGGAAGCGCTGTAGGTGCATCACTCTTAGAAACTCCACAAAATTGGACGGTCTCTCCTGTCTCTTGACCGGGTTTAACCAGGTGTATGGCGACAATGCAATCATAACAAAGCCCCGTGTCAAATAAACAAAAAGTTTGAGAACCGTTTAATATAACAGTACCTCGCGTTGAGGGTCTATCCCCATCATGTTGGAAATTACTGTCAATAATTCCGCCTTGCGAGACTGTTAGCAAGCATCCGATGCGTTTCGGTTCGGTGTGCTCACCCTGATCATTAGTCCCCCCCCGTGCTCAGGGGGATTTTTTTTTTTTCTCCCTTTTGCCACCTTGTCCTTTTTTTCTGGCTGCGCTGCCATGAAGGGCGGTTTTTGGGTTTGATCAGACTATTTATTTACTGTGGGTTGGGGTACGTGTTTTTTTTTTGTAGTACTTGAATTTTTTTTTTTCAGGATGGGGATTTTTTGAGGTCCAGTTTTTTTCTCTGTGGGTTTTTTATATTTCTGGATTAGAATCATGAGAAGATTGGTCTAGATTGTTCTTTCGAAAAATGCTCTTCTGTCGTTTTTTACGTTTTTTTTTGTGGCCGGCAGTTTCAGCCAGCGCATTGTGATAATCGCAACTGCTGAAAGTTTCAGAGCTCTCCTTCCTGCTGTTGCGAAATAGTTGCAAAAACTTTCGCGCATTCATTTCAAAGCGCTCAAGCAAAGCTTTCTTCAACATGTCATAGTTGTCTTGTTGGCCACTTTCCAGTTTAGGATAAACATCATAAGCAGATCCTTTAAGGGCCTAGGAAAGTTTCATACACCAACGCGACCTCTCTAAACCGTACAAGGTAGCCATTTTCTCAAATTTTTCTAACCACGTGTCAATCTTCTCATTTGGACATTGGAAAGATTCTAGAGCGAAAAACATAGCGTTGAGTTGAAGAGATTGAGTGTTAGACGGATCAGTTAAGGAAGAATGAGGAGAAGACTCTCCATTGCTGGAGGTAGAGGCAGCGCCACGACTTTGGACCTCTAGGCTTTGAGCGAGCGCGCGCCAACCCTCTCAAAAAATCTAGAGAGTCTGATCTCTCTCTCAAAATCGTACTACAAATGAAGGTCCCTGAATATAATAAATATTAGAGTAAATTTCCAGGGCTCCTTTCTACTACCACCACTATGATCTCATTCAGACTTATTCTAGATAGAATGTACGATGACTACGTTTGGTGTCTAGGGTTATGAAATGTTAGTGTAAAGTTGCATTAACCAACTGAACATATAAACAATTACACAAATTATTTTATTATCTAATACAACACAACAGTACCACGACAATCACATACGAACTACACTTTAAAAGACTATCTTTAGTAAGTCAGTGGTTGATAGTTTGGAAAAATTAATGTTTTTCAATTTATTGTCCTGAATCTGATTTATTTGGAATCAGGACTGATAATCAAAAATGAAATCATAGAAAGTAATTACATCAATCAATTTATACAATGGGTCTTCTGACCATAATACACATATTATTATATAAGAGTGTAGTTGTATTGTCTAACTGAGGTGACTTCTAGTATACACTGGTTGATTGTTTATTATCATCATCTCTGCATGTTGTTTGTAAGTTTTTGTGGACACTGATGGAATGTTTATATCACTATTCTCAGTCTCTTATTTGTAATATAATGTTAGTTGAGCGATCAGGTGCCGAACATGCACCTATCTTTGTAATATGATGTAGGACTCTTCCTGCACTTCGCTGAACGACAACCTTCAGCTCCCACTTCTTCAAGTATGATGGTGGTTTACAGTTGTCTCCGAAAAAGGCAAGACTGTGGCATGAATATATCGGCCCACTGTAGTCTGGCACCAGTTATTGACAGCAACCAAAACCCTCTGAAATCAGAAGGATATGCCTCCTTCGTAATCAACAGCCTACAATAATACTCAACAACCAGTACAGGCACATTACAAACAAATATGTAAGATCAGCTTTTTACGACAATCCCTTTCACCAGTTTCTTCTGATGTGACCAGGTATACCAGTATTTACTGCTTTGTCCAATGGGACCATGTTTACATTTATTTTTGAATCTATCGTTTCAAATAACAACTCCCAATATGTTTCCAAGGCAAATATATTTTTAGTTTTAGGTCAACCAATCATACTTCGCCTTCCTTCAAAATACACGCAATCAAATATCCCGTACCTTTTAACCTCATTTACCCAAAGTCGTTTTTTCAAAACATGCCATAAAAAAATTATAAGCAGGCATGATCTTTACTTGACAGTCTGGTCGGGTCCACTATAGTATTATGGCTATAATTAGTTAATAAATGGACTATTTGTGTAACTACTACCATATTCTTTGTCAACAAGTCCTAAGGTACACGAATATACAATTTATATGGGACTAGTTGGCTTGGTTCAGAAGTACACATTTTTTTTTCTATGTTAGTGTTTTTTACTTTTAGTCTACTACACGTTCAATTCTTTTCCATGTGCTGTCTTCTCTATTTACGTGATAATTACGTCCTTTGAAATAAGAGCTAAGGTTGTTTTTGTGACACGAGTTGTCTACATGTTCTAACTTTTTCCTCGTATTTTGGGGAAACCCCTAAGGCAAGGCTTACCCCTGTGCTAGTATTGGCTTTTAGTTTAAAATCAATGCGAAACGAATTAGCATTTCATCTATCCTTTCCCCTCCTCGTTCCACAATGCATTTTTAGGCACAATTTTCTTAGAACTAGGAAAAGTGATTATGTCAAGGACGAATTTGAAAAATTTGGGTACCGTTTTGTTCGGCTATTCGTTAGCAAAAAAAAATCTGAAGGCGTAGGCGATACCAACAGTTCTAGCAGAAAGTTCTTTTATACTTTCTTATCTTTTCATTTATGCCCGATATTGTTATATATTAATTTAGATATTGTATTTAGAAATTCACTACAGGTAGTCAGTAACATTGTTATAGGTAGTCAGTAACATTGTTATAGGTAGTCAGTAACATTGTTATAGTAGTCAGTAACATTGTTATAGGTAGCCAGTATCATTGTTATAGGTAGCCAGTATCATTGTTATAGGTAGCCAGTATCATACGATTAAAATAAATATGTACAGTTATATGTACCATTCTCGGCATTTCGTAGAAAGACAAACTGACAAATGTCGAGGTGTTGTCAGGTGCTGGCCTTAAAAGAATGTGTACACGGCGTAGACAGCGCAGACTACACTGGCTTGGCCATGTCCGCCACATGGAAGATGGTCGCATCTCAAAAGATATCTTCTACGGACAACTGGTAGATGAAAAAAGAACAGTTAGGCGACCGCAGCTGAGGTTCAAAGATGTGCGCAAGAGAGACATGAGAGCACTGAATATAAATCCAGCAACCTGGTAAGATGAAGCTGCTGATCGTACCAAGTGGCAATGCGCTCTACGGCGCTAGCTCAAACTGGGCAAAAAGAAGCTCTAGCGGCAAGCAGAAGAGAGAAGAAATCGTCGAAAGTAACACCAGGAAAATGAGTAGCTGAAGGCTGTCACCTAAGGGGCGTATTCTCATAGTCAGTTATGACTGGAGGCTGTCACCTCAGGGGCGTATTCCCATAGTCAGTTATGACTGGAGGCTGTCACCTCAGGGGCGTATTCCCATAGTCAGTTATGACTGGAGGCTGTCACCTCAGGGGCGTATTCCCATAGTCAGTTATGACTAAAGGCTGTCACCTCAGGGGCGTATTCCCATAGTCAGTTATAACTGAAGGGGTTATTATTATTATTATTATAAGTACAGGAAACCTGCTGACATCAATAAAGGGCAGTCCTTATTGTGGAATCCCAAGGGGGAAAGAAATACAGGTACACCCAACAACACTTACAGGTACACCCAACAACACGTGCAGATACACCCAACAACACTTGCAGGTACACCCAACAACACTTGCAGGTACACCCAACAACACTTGCAGGTACACCCAACAACACGTGCAGATCGGCTTGAAAGTGGTAAGGAAGACATGGAACTAACTTAAGCGGATGACACATACCAGAAGGTACTAACTGGCCGTCTAGGTTCCACAGGGGCAGTAAGGTTTTTTTCAGAACTTAATGTTGTTGTTGCTGATGATGATGGTGATCATGCTGATGACGAAGAGGATGATGATATTGCAATATCTGTGTATTAAGTGCACAAATGCTGATACATGATTCTTGCAAGAGGATTAAATGCAGTTATGGCTCGTGCTCCCTAAGGATCCAGAAGAGAAAGGTAGAAGTAGATACGGGATACCACGTGACATTGTTATAGGTAGTCAGTATCTTTGACATTGCAGTTGCATGTGGAGCAAACTTCAAACAAATATCTCTTGTCCTAATCCATCTTTTCGGTGACGCTATTTCCAAGCCTTCTTTAGCCTAATGTCTCTCTCCAGTTGTCTTCCCCTTGTATGTGTCTGTTCTTTGTTTATGTATGTGTATATGTTGTTTGTTTTGGTTGGTCGTTTGGGGATGGAAAACATTTACTGTTTTCAATCTGAGGTTGCGGTGCTTATCTCAAAAGGTCTCTCTCTCTCTCTCCTTCTGTCTGTCTGTCTGTCATGCTCTCTTGCTGATTTAATTATCTGCCAGCCTCTCTGTTCTGCACAGCTATCCAATTGAATGATTTTGCACCGTTGGGAATCTCACTGAGACTTCTTATCTTAATAGAAATGTTGCATAGCATTTCCGTTAACTGGAAGTTTGTCTATGCTAGATCCGCGTAAAAAGGGTTCTTTATCAAACTGTTTGCATAATTCTGATTGGACACAACTGCTTCGTGTTATTACGTCTGGGGGTATACAATTATAGATCGTAGGCAGACGGTAGCAGGATGTGAAGGAGGGAACTCACAATCACAAAAACGATGTATCAGGGAATTATTTTAAGTACTGCAATATTTTGTGTGTGTGTGGGATCTATTCCTATGTAATATAACCGTTAATATTGTTTGTAATTATTACAATGAACATTATAAGTATTAAATCATTCATTATCCTTTAGCTCAACAAGGAACATAGGCCTTCAACAAACACATTCCAAGTCCCCTAGTCCTGTGCCATCAGCTGACGGTCTTTTACCATCATTTTTATTTCTGCTATCGCTTTTCTTTTCCATGCGGGTTACTGTCTGCCTCTACCCGTCCTTTCCTGGGGCTTCCAGCAATAAAACCGCCTAGTAATGCTATCAACACGTTTATTTAGTGTGTATGTATCATATCCATTGTCAGCGTTTTTGTTGTTGTTGGTCATCTTTTGTTCTGCTGGTGTATGTCTAGTTGGTAATATTATCAACAGTATCATAAACTTTGCTTACATATCACTATTGTTGTTACCAGTGTCATTGGTAAAGTAAATATTGCATAAACAACCATTATTTAAAAAAAGCGATAATCACTAATATCAGTATGTCAGGATCATCAATTATGGTAATAGTACAGCTAATTCAGTCAGAGCTAACATTAATTTCTCAAAACTATCACTGCTAGAAACTGTAGTATGCATCTATGCTAACATGATTATTGTTAACAGTAGGAATATGCACCCGTCTGTTTCGTTTGGTCTTTGCTGCCATACAGTGCCTGCTAACTCGAATTTTGCATCTTGCATACTAGCGAAGTCGCATATGCTGAGTTCGCATAAACTGAGGGACGCCGGTACAAAAATCTTTAAGAATTTATGCCTGCAAATCCAAGAAACCGTACACCTGTAAAACTACAGTTCTTGGAAATATAACTTCTGTGAACCCGTACACTCTCGAACTTGTAAAATGTCCTAACTGCTTTACAAAAAACAAAAACAAAAAAAAATTTAGTCGTGCGTTATTGTACACGTAGAAGCGAAAGTAACCCGCGATAGACGGGCAAAGTAAAGGCCATTACAAATTGCATTAATTTACCGAAAAATTAAGGGCAGTGGTGTCTATGTTAAGAATAGAAGTTCATTTCGAGGCTGGAATAAAACTATTTTTAGAAAAATCAAGTCTGCAGAGACAGTTTGTGGCAGCCTTGGTCAAGATAAAAACATCAAGGTTGTACAGAGCTGTCTGTCTATCTATTTTTCCTCTACGTTCTCGTCTCTATTAATTAGTCATTCTCATTTCTTTCACACCTCCAGACTCGTATTGTGGTGATGCGGATCACGCCCAGATAGTTGTTACCATGCTTTTTTTAACGGCTTTGAGTCTTGCTAGACATGCACTCAAGGCATAGAAGATATGCAGATATACTTGCAATAATCTATAAATATATTGGCAATAATAAACAAATAGAATTGTGGTAATCTACAAATATGGTGGTGCTACTTTACAAATATGCTGGTGCTACTTTACAAATATGGTGGTGCTACTTTACAAATATGGTGGTGCTACTTTACAAATATGGTGGTGCTACTTTACAAATATGGTGGTGCTACTTTACAAATATGGTGGTGCTTTACAAATATGGTGGTGCTACTTTACAAATATGGTGGTGCTACTTTACAAATATGGTGGTGCTACTTTACTAATATGATTGTGCTACTTTATAAATATGGTGGTGCTACTTTACAAATATGGTGGTGCTACTTTACAAATATGGTGGTGCTACTTTACAAATATGATCGTGCTACTTTACAAATACGATGGTGCTACTTTAAAAATATCGTGGTGCTACTTTACAAATATGGTGGTGCTACTTTACAAATATGATGGTGCTACTTTACAAATATGGTGGTGCTACTTTACAAATATTCTGGCATTAATGAATCAATACCCTTTACCTCCCCAAGAAGCTTAGACCTTCAATAAACATATGCCAAGTCTTCCTGTCACGTGCCATCAGCTCAAGGTCTGTCCATGTTTTCCTCATCATTGTCACTCCTGTATCTATCTCTCTTCTATGTGTGTTTGTTGGTCTACCTCTGCCTCTCTTTCCATGGGGATTCCAGAACAAGGACTGCCTTGTAGTACTATCAACAAATTTCCTCAGTGTGTGTCCTATCTATCTCCATCGTTTTCTTCTCAACTCTTGTTCCACTGGTACTTGGTTAGTTCTTGCCTGGCTCTTGTCTGGCTCTTGTCTAGTTCTTGTCTGGCTCTTCTCTAGTTCTTGTCTGGCTCTTGTCTGGCTCTTGTCTGGCTCTTGTCATCTGTTCCACATTGGTAACCTTGTCATACCATTTCAGTCCTTCTATTCTACGCAAGCACCCGTTTATAAAAGTCTGTAGCTTTTTGGTTGTTGTTTTTGTTGTTCTCCATGTCTCAGAGCCATACAATAGGACTGACTTGACATTTGAGTTGAAGATTCTTATTTTCGTGTTGGACTTGATTTCTCTTGTTCTCCATATGTACCCCAAAGCAATGAAAGCTCCTCTTGCTTTTTGTATTCTTATTTTGATATCATTGTCTATCTCTCCAACTGTGTCTATATTACTGCCACGATATGTGTAGGATTCTATATCTTGTTGTGGTGTTTCTTAAAGTTCAACCTTGTTATCATTTCTTGCATTTATTTTCATAATCTTTATCATTTCTCTGCGTATTTTTAGACACACTTGTAGTGACCTCTCATCGAGTATTTTTATCTTTCATCTGATTATCGTTATGGGACAGAAGTGCCAAATCATCGGCGAAATCTAGACCATCAAGCTGTTTACTCAGATTCCACTGGATTCCATTTTGTTTTGTATTGTCGATGTTTCATAACGCAATCTATTGCTAGTAGGAAAAGAAATAGAGACAAGAGGCATCCCTGTCGCACTCCCGTTTAAATCCGAAACGGTTCTTAAGTTGTCCTTCATAAAGCACTCTGCATGTCATGTTTTCATAAGTCTTCTTTATTAAGTTTATAATCATCATGCGAGCTCCATAATGCCTCATCAACTTCCAAAGTCATTCTCTGTCTACACGGTCAAATGCATTTTCATAGTCCACAAATCCGATGTATATCAGTGAATGCCATCCCAGACTTTGTTCAGCTGTTATGCTCAATGTGGCTATCTGGTCTGTACAGGATCTGTATTGTCGAAAAACTGCTTGTTCCTATCTCTGTTGCTTGTCTACAAAGTCTTTTAATCTCCCAAGAATGATTCTGTTTGATACTCTCCTGGCACTGATTGTAAAAGTCTTCCCTCTATAATTTGTGCATTCTAATAAATTTTCTTTCATCGGCAAGTTGACCAGCTAATCTCCCTTCCATCCTGCTGGCATTTCTTCACTCTCCCAGACTTTGCCAATTAGTTTGTATAATATCTCTGTAGAGGAATCAATATCTTTTTCGATGGTCTCTGCTGGAATGTCATCTGGACCAGCTCCTTTTCCCTCTTTCAGAAGATTTATGACTATTTTAATCTCTCAAGGATGATCACGTTTAATACTTTTTCCTGGCACGGATAGTCACATTATTCTTCTATAATGTATGTACTCTAGTACGTTCCCCTTCTTAGGCAGCTTAACTAAATATCCGACATTCAATTCGGCTGGTATTTCTTGCCACTCCCAGACTTCATCAATTAATTGATATAACAACTCTGTAGCCAAGTCAATATCTGTTTTGATGGCCTCTGCTGGAATGCCATCTAGACCAGCCGCATTTCCTTATTTTAGAAGCTTTATGGCTTTCGTTAATTCTGACTTCGATGGTCTTTCACAGCTAATTTGTAGCTCTTCTTGGGCTCGCTGGAAGTCTGAGGATTGTCTCTCATTAGCTCTGCAGTAGAGGTCCACCAGTGGCCAACACTCAAGAGTATCTAATATGGGTTTTCAAAGGTGTCTACCTTCGCACAAGATTGCGTTTGGCAGAGTTGTAGATAGAAGGATAAGGAGGCTTCAATCTCAAGGGAGTTTTAAAAGATCTTTTCAGAAGTCAAGAACAATGCTGCATAGAGCAGAGCACTATTAACTTCTAACTGACCCGTCGCCTTTTGTGAAGAAATAAGCAATGGTTTTAGCCCGTTCAAGCCCCCAGCTGGTGTAAATCCAGCGAAATTCTTTTATAAGTATTTGCTCTATACATGTAAATTTATGTCTAGATGCATATATATATATATATATATATATATATATATATATATATATATATACATATATATATATATATATATATATATATATATATATATATATATATATATATATATATACATATATATTAAAGAGTCTTGCTCATACGTTTGCTTTCATACCTACAATAACTGAACCAACTATAATTGTTTAGTTTTAAAATAACATGTAACAAATTTAATAATCAATTAGTTTTATCAGGATACAATAACGATGGAATGCTGGTGAATTTCAGATATCTATATAAATTGTCTTCACTGAAACGTGGGTGAGGATTTTAAAAACAATAGTCTTTTTGCTGTTTCCTTAATAAACTTAGCTTGTCTAAGTGAGTCCTGCAGCTGTGATTTCGTCAACTCTTGTTTCACTAATGAACGCAAAGCTGGTGTGAAAACGGAGGCATAACAGCATGTAAATGTTTGATTTAGGCATCGTGTAGGAGGACCAGCTAAAGTGGAGCATAATTTAAAATCATGATGATGATGATGAGAAAGATGATGATGATGAGAAAGATGATGATGATGAGAAAGATGATGATAATGAGAAAGATGATGATAATGATTACTGAGAACGTAGACTTAACACTTAAAATATCCAACAGCCGGCTTTCGATGTTCAGCAGTGATACATTTGTCAATTGTTTTGTTTTTTTGCTGGATGATATGAAGTACAAGTGTATAACGTATTTAGACAGTTAAATATATATGTTTTGTAGTGTGTAAAATTTTTCTCATGCCATACTCACTTCCTTATGGCGAGGCATGGTCATCCAACTACAGAGAAACGGTGTTCCGTTATATCACAACGCAGGTAGCATTTTTTTTAAAAATATGTGTCTGAACTCTAAGGCAGCGTTGATAAACACCAAATTCTGAAAAGAACTTCTAATGTTCACGAGCTTACATTATGAAGCCCTGACAAGGGCTAGTCCTAAAATGTGACTGCCACTAGAACAGCAGAGCACATCACTAGAAGAACAGAGGATGAGTTCAGCAAGTTAGTTGATTTTCTGAAAACAAATCGTTCAGTTGCTGTTGCACTATTTATATTTAAAACTCAGTATTATTAAAAATCATGTCAAAGTTGAACACGATTATGACGAAATCAGTCGTCCACTTTTTATACCTCTCGTTCCTACCGGCAGTATCACTTTATGTCTTCATTTTTCTCACTCATCGTCCTATTATTTGGTATATTTATTGCCCTTACATTCTTTTTGCTGTAACCGCACCTAGACTTGTTTACGTTTCGTCAAGTGAACTGTAACAATACCAGGTTGATTACACAGGTCAGCGGTAATACGTTTATCACTTGAGTCCGCCTAGCCACTTTTGATAGAAGACGATCTGTGTAGGCACAATATGGTCGCGCACGATCGATGAAAGGAGGCCATATTGTCTGTCTGTCGGAGGAACGAAAACACAGGTGATAATGAGAGAATAGCTTCCGCCGGCCTATCCCTGTGTAACTATTACAGATAATCTATCTGGGGAGACAATATTGGCGGAAAGCATCTAGATAGGAAATGAGTGCACAGATATGTTTATGAGTTTTGCATAAAGAGTGCAATCGGAAGCATTACGGCATTTTTAGAAAGAGGTCACTCGTTGGAATTTTAAAATTTGATATTTTAAAACACGCGGGGGACAGTAGGATTTAACACCCATAAAAAGAGATTGGATTGGTGCAAAGTCAGAGCCGGAATCTACAATGGTTCTCATTGTCAAATTCGTCGGAACTACAATCTGGTATTTTGAACTGAGAATTGGAAATATAATCTAGGGCATCGGAGTCACAAATCAGACTGCATTGGCACGTCAAGCTAGCAATTCACCAGAGCCAGAAAGAGAAAGATCGGACAAAGAATTCCAAAATTATAAGTGACCGATCGAAGTATTTGGGCAACTTTAAGACTTAAAAAAGTAAACCCGCATTTTAAAATACGAAGACTGGAAACTTAAAAGACCAGGACAGATCGAAGTATTTGTGCAGCTTTGAAACTTAAAAACGTAAACTCGCATTTTTTTAAAATACAAAGACTGGAGTTCTAAAGAATCAGATCACCCGTCATGAGAGGAATACACACATTTCCAGACCAAGTTATTCGAAAGCATCGCAAGTGCTACGTCCACTCTAAATTGAGCCAGGAGATAGTATTCCCAAATATTACTTTGGGGTTAGTGTAAACATTTATTTTACAAATGTGAATTTGACATGTTTTCCTTGCTAAGTGGTTATATATAAGGCTTGCAACCTCAACATATGAAAATAGTATGTTCATAAACCACTACAGCAAACGCTGGTGTGTGCTTTATGCTAATTCGCTCAGAAAAATGAAAGCAGCAACAACCCCAGGCTCCGACTGGAGCAGTGATGAGTGATGATTACATCACATGTGCCTCAAGTGTATAGTATCTTTTTGTGAGATATATGTACCTTGTAAAGTGTAATTCAGGCAAATCATTGCATGTCACGCTGTCCAAGCACATATTTTCCCAGTTTAATACCCAGAAGAATAATATTGGTGATTTCTAATCATCTTCCGTCAGTTACACTGTGTATACTAAAAAAAAATTTAATTATTCAGATAGACTAACATTGGTGGATTGACAGCGAGACAATGCGCCTGTTAATTTGTAGCCAACAAATGTACTAAGCAGAGGCATTTGTTCTTTTTATTTTTCTCTAACGTTCGTGGAACGAAGCTATCAGACTGTTCGTAGAACAAAGCCATTAGACTGTGAAGTGTCATCATCACGGAAGAACGGACGAAACCGTAGCTGCAGGACTCACCTAGATCTGTTAAGTTCTGATTACCAGGAAACAGTAAAAGGACAGAATTTAAAAAAAAAAATTCAATCCTCAAACCAAGTCTCAATGAAGAATAGTTTAATTTTCATCTAAAATTCACCATCATTTCATCTCTACTTTAACCTGTTAAAACACATTGATTATTAAATTTGTTACATGTTATTTTAAAACATAACAATCATAGTTGATTCGGTTATTATATGTATGAAAGCAAACGTATGAGCAAAATTATTTAATATATATATATATATATATATATATATATATATATATATATATATATATATATATATATTATTTAATATATATATATATATATTATATACATTTATAAAGCAAATAACTATACAAGGAATTTCGCTGGATTTACACCAGCTGGTGGCTTGAACGGGCTAAACCATTGCTTAATTCTTCATAAAAGGCAACGGACCGATATAAGTTAACAATTGCCCTGTGTTGCTTGGTTGTTTGCAATCGTGTTCGAAGGGTGTTGATGGGTGTTGTCAAAATGAAGACAAACAAAAGGTCAAACTCGGAGCCTACGCAGTGGAGTGTGTAGACATGGAGTGAGGATACTGTACATGCGAATGATGGCAAACGTTTCGTCTTAGAGTTGACAAATAGACCAATCTCACTCATTATGGCTGAAGTCATTTCATTTAACGCCAACTACTGTGTACATTTTAATACAGTTTAATTAGAACGATCACACTTGACAGCACGGGTTACAGTGTAGACAGCAGACAGGTTGGCACAAATAAATCATAATAATGTTGATCAATGATGAAATACACTATCACATGTGCATTCATGTTGCATAACAGTACCAAGGAATGTCAGTAGGACAAAGCACTCAGTAATTCCCAATATATATCGTCTGACTTTACTGACACAGAGCACGTCAGTTCATAAAAACAAGGTTCAAGATGGGTTCCTAGACCTAAACCTCGTCTAGCGAAGATTCCTTTAGGTAAGCATCATGCCACATATTTTTTTGATAACAATATTGAACCAATAGTAGTGGGTTCTCTTCTGTAGCAGTGATCTCTGAAACTCATCAGGTGATAGTTAAAGGGCATCCCTGTTTCTCTCCTCGATGATTGGAAAATATAGGATTCAAAATGGCTTCTCCTCCCCAGTGAGTTTGTCTACCAGGATACCAGCGATAACAAACTATGAAGCGCAATCAAAGCTAATCATTCATTAAATGTCCTCATTGCTTTGTAGCTTCTACCATTGATACTATTGACTTCATCACATAATATGGTGCTGCTAAGTATGAATGTCATCTTCATCTGGTTAATATTCATCTAAACGTACAACCGTACGGCTGCCCATCGAATACAATGACTCATGAAAAGTTCATAAGAAATGCGTCTTTACCTTGGTATCAGAAATACACTAGAATATGATTCTGCCATTCCTTGGCAGTAAGAATAAACACTGGGGCGAATAATACATGATATGTCTAAAGAGACTACCTCTTTCCCAACTAGTATAGAGATCACTTTTCGGCGACAGGCCACTACAACAACTCAGCACCCATCAGGGCGGAACCTTCTCACCTTCCCTTAGCGACACATCCGCCGAACAACCTTTGACCCTGAGTTCGACACCGAAGATATAGGTCGACTAAGACATACAAAGATAACACGATACAAGACCGAATCGTCTCAAACAGACAAGGAGTAAACATAGATTCGGATCATAAACATCCCTGCATAAACCTCAGCAAGAATAATCTGTTTCTGGCTATACCAGACACAAAATATGACATAAGTCTAGATTCATACGCCAAGTTCGATATTCAGGAAAGATACAAGAACAGATAACTCATAGAATGAATACACATCGACTAATCTGAGTTCTGTCCCTTAGACTTAAGAATCGTGATATCAAAGATAAATATATTTTTATCAGACAAATAATTACATTTTACATGTGTATGCGTGTCAACAGTAATCTGTGCGTCACACAAAAGAATATGTGCGCAACAGACTACCACACCCCCGGAAAAAAAAATGAAAATCATTTTTTTTTCATCTGAGAGCAACATACAATAGGCTCACAACGCACAAATACTGCGCAGATGAGAAATATCTGGAATTTATAAGCCAAATTAAGTTAAAGTCGAATTATAGATCGACTGGTGAGAATACATCTCAACCTCTCAGAGAAAGCATTTCTCTTAAGCATACATGTTTCCAGGGAGGTGCCACCAACGTATACTACAATGCTGGCAATGACACAATGCATATAACAATTTCATATTTAAGCACTAAAAGTACATGATTGACAAAAAAAAAATCATCAACGAGTATCGGTGAATATATATATCAATGAACGTAGTGATAGTAGTGATACAATCACTATATTACAAATTACAATGTGTATTTATCTTGATATAGAAAAGAAAAAACTGTTGTAGAGTTGGAAGTGTTAAGAAGTACAAGACCCAACAGTTAGGTGGAATCATGTGGGCATCTAGACAAAATGTCTGCCATCACATTATCTGATCCACGAATAGCTCGTACCGAAAAATGAAAAGGTTGAAGAGCAATTGCATATCGAGTAGACCTCGAGCTCTTCAAATTCTTACTCTGTATAGCCGTAAGAGCTTTCTGATCGGTTTCTACTATGAAATGTGCGCCTAGACGGAATCTTTCTAGTTTGAGAATTGACCAAACCATAGCCAATAGTTCACGGTCTAAAACCGAATAATTCCTTTCTGCAGCATTAAGTTTTCTAGAGATATACATTACTGGATGCAGAGTTCCAGAGTACTCTTATATTAGTGCCGCTCCAATCCCAGTGGATGAAGCGTCACTACGAAGAACAAATGTCTTATCTGTAGTAGGTAACACTAAAATAGGTGGTGTTGAAAACAAATTTTTAATCTTATCCAAAGAGGATTGGCAGTCCTGTGACCAGTGGACCATATTAGGCGACCCTTTCTTCAGTAGTGTAGAAAGAGGTGCTATGATAGTGGATCGATTCGGAATGAATCTTCCATAAAATTGAATAAGACCTTAGAGACTTCGTACTTGCTGTTTTATCTTAGGAATAGACATGTTAAGTATCTTAGTGATATTATGGTCCTCTGTCTTTAGGAAACCATGACCAACTCGATGGCCTAGGAAAGAAATTTCGCTAAAACCAATGTAGGCTTTAGAGGGTTTCGCTGTCAGGTTATACTCGCGTAAAGTAGATAGTAATTCAACTAACCCCGAATAGTGATCTTCCCAAGTATAGCTGAAAAGACAGATGTCGTCTAGGTACGCGATGACATCTGACCAATAAGATAGGATTCGACGCATCATGCGTACGAATATAGCTGGTGCGTTCATAAGACCGAAAGGCATGAAATTCCACTGAAAAAGGCCTCTAGGTGTAGAAAAAGCCGTAATTGGTTTGGCGCGTTCAGATAAAGGAACTTGCCAATATCCTTTAGACAAATCTAGTTTAGTGAAAAAATGAGATTTAGAAAGCCTAGTAAGTAGCTCTTCTAGTAAAGGCATAGGTTCAGCATCAAACTTCGTAACTTGATTCAATTTGCGATAGTCAACGCAAAGACGTATGTTATTGTCTTTTTTTCGAACAATAACCATCGGCGAAGAATATGCAGAAGTGGATGGTTCAATTATTTTTAAATCTATCATCTCATTCAACTCCTTCTCAACCTGTGCTTGAAAATGTATAGGGATAGAATAAGGTCTGACCCTAATAGGATTATGGTCAGTTAGAATAATGTCATGTTCAATGACATGAGTTTGTCCAGGGATGTCAGTAAGGACATCCTGAAATGTTTGTAACATCGCGGAAACTTGTCGCTATTCTCCTAGAGATAAATCAGGAGAGACAGTAACATTTTTCCATGATTCACTAGAATGAAGTGGAACCATCTGAAGCGGAAGATTTACATCCGAAAAACTTGTTTCCTCATCCTGTATTACGGACAGTGATGAGTAATGACCACGTTCGTCTGGTGAATCGTCCGTTGCCTGGAAAATAGGCTGTAAATAATCCGGACGTTCATGGAATTCCGTAAGCATATTGATGTGGAAGGTTTTATGCTTTCCATCAATATCGACAATGTAGTCAACATCGGAAATTTTCGAGATTATATCGTACGGACCTTTCCAA
This sequence comes from Oreohelix idahoensis, assembly GCA_024509875.1. Taxonomy (NCBI): domain Eukaryota; kingdom Metazoa; phylum Mollusca; class Gastropoda; order Stylommatophora; family Oreohelicidae; genus Oreohelix; species Oreohelix idahoensis. The sequence goes on from JAMPIV010017055.1 coordinate 120,468, forward strand.
GAAATAAGAAGTCTGTTTTCCCTACAAGGTAGCAAAACAAATGCTTTGTCACCAGGACAAAGTTGTCGTAAGGTTCTTTTCTTATTGGCAAATTGTCTTGCTTTCTGCTTAGCAAATTCAGAAGAAGAAGTTGCCAATTTGCATGCTTCGATAATCTTTTGTCTCAGCGCGATGACATATTCGTAAGAAGATTTTGTGTCATCGGTAATATTATCAGCGGTTATGAGATCATGAAGTAAAGACATAGGGCCGCGCGGTCGCGAGCCAAAGACAAGTTCAAAGGGAGAAAATCCTGTATGTTCATTGGGAACCTCTCTGTAAGCAAAGAGGGCCGCGGGTAAAACCCTGTCCCAATCTTGAGGATGATCCTCAGTTATCTTCCCTAGTAAGTTTTTGAGTGTTCTATTTAGCCGTTCGACCATCCCATTGGACATAGGATGATAGATACTACTCAAAGATCTCTCTATCTGCAGAGTAGACATTACTTGAGACATGGTATCCGATATTAGTCGGGTGCCATGATCTGATAATATTTCTCCGAGGAATCCCAGACAAGAAAATATTAGCCAAAGAGCATCTGCAATGTCAGCAGTAGTAATGCTCTTCAGAGGAATAGCCTCTGGCCAACGTGTGCACATGTCCACACACGTTAAGATAAACTGATGTCCTCTAGCAGATTTGATCTTAAATGGACCAATGATGTCTGTCGCCATTTTCTGAAATGGTCGAATAGGGATGTCTGCAGCCTGAATAGGTGCAGCATGGCGTGGACCTTTGGTCTTGACTTCTTGACATACTATACAAGATCGACAATAAATCCGTATGTCCTTGTTCACAAAAGGCCAAAAGAAAGCCGCAAGAACTCTTGACTTTGTACGGGAAAAACCCATATGTCCAGCACACTGAGAGTCGTGAGCGTGCTGCAAAATTTTAACTCTCAAATTCTTGGGAACAAGAATCTGAGAATGACTTGACTTAGTGGAGTCTTGCACCATACGTACAAGTACGCCATTCTTCATTGTAATCCAAGATTTACGCTTTGTATCTTTATTCGGATCACCTTTTGTTGCAAGAGTGAAGAATTTCTTTAGAGTCGGATTATCTTCTTGCTGTTTTATAAACGAGTCACGAGAAATTACCAAGGGATCATCTTGGTTATGCTCTTCATTATCTTCAGTAGATGAAGTTTGAGGCATATTAAGAGCTTGAGCTCTAGTGACTATAGCATTAGCAGTTTGCATATTTTGTTTTTCCCAAACGGAAATTTGTTGTGGAGTGCATTCTTTGACTCCGTGAATACGACCGATGATAAGATCAGCGATCGGATTCGGCAGAAGACATGCGTGTACATCTCCTGTAAAGAAAGGAGTAGCAATCCTAATGATAGCAGTAGAGTATTTCTCTAAGGTGCGGCCAAACGTTACACATTTGACTACTTTTCCAGTGGCACGAGAAGGATCTACAAGCGACTGCCTAACACTAATTGTGGTGCATCAAGAATCAAAAAGAACTGAGACTGGATTGTCATTTACTAAACCTTTATGTAAGACAAGAGAACCTCTTCCATCATGCGCGACTGACGCAGGAAGAGCGGGAAGAGGATGGCCACAACTTAAAGTGGACACCATAGTTGGTTCAAATAATGTTTTGCATTGGGGGCACTGAGATGCTCTCCCAAAATCAAAAGCGGAACATGTCATATTATTAGCATCATTATTATCTTTAGTCTGTTTATAGGCTTCATGTGACTCTTGCTGTGCAGAGTTTGCCTGATAATGGGATTTATGTTTTTTGTATCGTGATCAACCTCGATTATTATTGCCTCTGTAATCATTATTGTTTCCTCTATTGTAACCCCTATTTGGATTTGAGTCATAGTTCTCATGGTTACCATGATCATATTCATTATAATGAGTATCTCTATAACTATGGTCTTGTTGTCTCCATGATGGATGGCTTGGATAGTTCCTATAATGACTTCCTCTGCGAAAATTCCTATAATTATGACCACCCCGGAATCGAGGGCTGTCAGCTCGTCTCCAGTACTTCGCAGAAGAACCCTGAAATGACTGGTTACCTTGGTTTTGATAACTATTATGGTTACCTTTTTTATCAAACCTGTTTTGTGGTCCCTGAAATTTGTGTGAATAATTAGGGTTGTATGGTGGTGCTGATGCAACTGGCATACTTTCTTTAACCTTAGCATTGCTAAAAGCTACGTCCGGACGTGCCGTGACGTATTGGGTACAATATTCTTCCATTTCTTTTAGTGTCTTGGGTTTACGCTCATGTAGGAATTCAAGGAATGGTTTATTAACACTTGACATAATCTTGTCTCTAAGCAGCAAGTCCATAAGGGCTTCATATGTCTTTTCCGTTTTCTACAATTCAATCCAACGGTTAAATGTAAGACGTGTCCTTGCAATGAATTCTGAGAATTCTACCCCTGATTCAGGTACCATTTTCTTAAACAAAATACGGTACCCTTCCTCTGTTAATTGATATTTTTTCAATAAGGCTGCTCTAATAACATCATAGTTATCCTTGTCAGCCTCTTCAACCAAACTTAAACTAGTCAGAGAATCACCTTTCAAATTTTCTGATAACTGGTTAGCATATTGTGATTTATCCACATTATGAGCTCGACAAGAACGTTCAAAACGATCCAGCCAGAATGTAATATCGTCACTGGAAGGATTGAACGCTGGTACCTTGACCTTATAAGTAAAGGGTTTACCACTATTACCATTTGACTGATTAACATTGCTCATATTTGTCAATCTCAATTTTTCTAACTCAAATACTAAAAGTTCTTTTTGATGTTCATATTCTCTCATTGCTTTTCTCTCCTCAGCTTCTCTGTCTAATCTTTTCTGCTCAGCCTCAGCTTCTAATCTCTTATTTGCAGCCTCAGCTTCTCTTTGTAATATTTTTTCTTCAGCTTCTTTGTTTTGTTTTTCCATTTCCATTTGGAATCTCTTTCCCTCAACCTGCATCTGCAATTTCTTTTGTTCAAATTCTAATTCCAATCTTCTATCCTCACTTTTTTGTTTTTTCTTTTCAGCTTTCAGTTTATCAATTTCCAATTTTTGTGCTTTTTCATATTGAGTGGTAGCATACTCCTCTAACTTATCACCAGTCTTGCCTAGGGATTTCCCTAACTCAATGAAGTAATCTAAAGTCGACATAATGTATACTAATATGTGACTAGATACCTGAAATAGCAATAATGAAATCTATCTCCAAATAAATGGAAACAAGCTCTTAATAGCTTGGATAATCATCTCCTTTATCCAAATCTCTGTGGGAAACAAGCCTTTAAATAAGGTCTTGTATAATCAACTGTGTACCTATAATAACAACAATTAATCATCAGCTGATTATTTCTCATAAGTTCACTACACAGCTAGTAGTGTATGATCAAGTATATTTTATAGTATATGTCAACCAACAACATACATAAAGTACAAATAAGAAAGACAATACGAAAAGATTTGCAGAAATCAAATAAATCAAATAGGGAAATAAATGAAAATAATCACAGAATCTGTGATGACAACTGCAAGGGAATAAACAAAACAAATGACGTCACAGTTTATAAATATAAATGTGTATAGAACTAAATTTTAGGAAAGGGTAGATCTACAAATACGAACAAATCAAAACAAAACTGTAGAACAGAAAAAATATTACGAAAACAACGATAAGCACAGTCTTCACAACTAACAAAAAATAGCAACAGATGTTGCATGCAAATTTTCAATTAAGAAAATTGCTCCCTATAGAACACTAATATAGGACCAATATGATCGGTATACCCTATACTAGTCACCTCACCAACCGCCACAACATAAACACAACGAGAAATAAATACATGTAATATAAACATAAATACATATCATGTGCATAAGCTGTGTTGTAAAGGCTCAGTTTTAGAATGCAATGGTACAGTTTCTAATTACTAATGAAAATAAACTGTCACTTTAATCAATATTAAATTTTTGAACTAACTTATTACAATGTTCAACAATGTGAAAAATACACAAGAGGATCCATCGATGACAGTTTCAATAACTACGACACGTAGGACCTCTCAGTTCACTGTAATACTTGTTAACACAATTAATTTCTGCCTGCAAACGTTCTGTGATGTACAATGAAAAATGTCCACAAGCGCTGACCTAATTCCAGTATTCGCTCGATAGGTCACGTGACAAAGTGTTGACAAAGAGCAAACTAGTACTGCAGGTGTGTCGTATCAGCCACAGGAAACGGTCTGGTATCAGTAGTCTGTTGACTTCTCAATTTCTGCGAGGTCAAACCCAGAAAGCTGGCCACCAATGTTGCTTGGTAACACTGGCCACCAATGTTGCTTGGTTGTTTGCAATCGTGTTCGAAGGGTGTTGATGGGTGTTGTCAAAATGAAGACAAACAAAAGGTCAACTCGACCTACGCAGTGGTGTGTAGACATGGAGTGAGGATACTGTACATGCGAATGATGGCAAACGTTCGTTAGAGTTGACAAATAGACCAATCTCACTCACTTATGGCTTGGAGTCATTTACGCCAACTACTGTGTACGTTTCATGCAGTTTAATTAGAACGATCACACTTGACAGCACGGGTACAGTGACAGCAGACAGGTTGGCATAAATCATAATAATGTTGATCAACGAAATACACTATCACATGGGCATTCATGTTGCATAACAGTACCAATGGAATGTCAGTAGACAAGCACTCAGTAATTCCAATATATATCGTCTGACTTTACTGACAGAGCACGTCAGTTCATAAACAAGGTTCAAGATGATTCCTAGACCTAACCTCGTCTAGCGAAGATTCCTTTAGGTAAGCTCAGCACATATTTTTTTGATAACAGTATTGAACCACCAGTAGTGGGTTCTCTTCTGTAGCAGTGATCTCTGGACTCATCAGGTGATAGTAAGGGGCATCCCTGTTCTCTCCTCGATGATTGGAAAATATAGGATTCAAAATGGCTTCTCCTCCCAGTGAGTTGTCGCTCACCCAGGATAAAAACTATGAAGCGTAATCAAAGCTGATCATTCATTAAATGTCCTCATTGCTTTGTAGCTTCTACCATTGATACTATTGACTTCATCACATAATATGGTGCTGCTAGGTATGAATGTCATCTTCATCTGGTTAATATTCATCTAAACGTACAACCGTACGACTGCCCATCGAATACAATGACTCAGGAAAAGTTCATAAGAAATGCGTCTTTACCTTGGTATCAGAAATACACTAGAATATGATTCTGCCATTCCTTGGCAGTAAGAATAAACACTGGGGTGAATAATACATGATATGTCTAAAGAGACTACCTCTTTCCCCACTAGTATAGAGATCACTTTTCGGCGACAGGCCGCTACAACAACTCAGCACCCATCAGGGCGGAACCTTCTCACCTTCCCTTAGCGACACATCCGCCGAACAACCTTTGAACCCGAGTTCGACACCGATGATATAGTTCGACTTAGACATACAAAGATAACACGATATAAGACCGAATCGTCTCAAACAGACAAGGAGTAAACATAGATTCGGATCATAAACATCCCTGCATAAACCTCAGCAAGAATAATCTGTTTCTGGCTATACCAGACACAAAATATGACATAAGTCTAGATTCATACGCCAAGTTCGATATTCAGGAAAGATACAAGAACAGATAACTCATAGAATGAATACACATCGACTAATCTGAGTTCCGTCCCTTAGACTTAAGAATCGTGAATTCAAAGATAAATATATTTTTATCAGACAAATAATTACATTTTACATTTGTATGCGTGTCAACAGTAATCTGTGCGTCACACAAAAGAATATGTGCGCAACACCCTGCCAAAGCAGCATTGTTCTTGACTTCGGAAATATGTAATGAACACTGCCTTGAGATAGAAGCGTCATTACTCTTGTATCTACAACTCTGCCAAGAGTAATCTTATGCGAAGGTAGACACCTTTGACGACCCATTTTAGATACTCTTGAGTTTTGGCCACTGGTGGACAACTACTGCAGAGCTAAGGGGAAGCAATCCGTGACAACGATTAAAACAAATAGATAACCAGTGGGTAATGTCTACCATATGAATTATTTTTTTTTACTCGAAATGCATTTCCCTTGAAGACACCGCAGATTTAGGGTACTTGTGTAGCGCATATAGTCCCAAGTATTAGTTTGACAAAAAGTCTCGAAACAAAAAAAGTAGTTTTTAAACACAATATAGGTGCAGTAGTCAAAGCACTAGAAATAAGAACATTTCAATGAGTAAGATCTTAAAAACATTAATACCTTTGTTTAATTGTTGGTGTTAACATGGTTACAAAAGCAACAAACCATGTGAATAAATACAAGTGAGCTAGAACAAATAAAAAAATAAAATAAAAAGATAATACGTTATGGTGGGTTTAGATGTTAAGAAGAATGGTGTGCTTATAGTTGTACTTGAGTGAGATCAACTGTGAAGGTCTCTGAGGTAAACAATGGACAGCTGTGTTACAGAGTACCTTTCTTATTACCACCCTGCGATCTCACTCTAAGTTATTTTTTTATTGACTAGCGTGACTGAAAGCTACATAAAGTGTCTAGGGTAATGTAAGGGTGTTGTTAAAGAATCTCAATACAAAAACATATACAAACATATACTAATTACTATGATAAACTCAACTAACTCCAGCTGTTAAATTTTATATTTCAAATTTCTTTTGTTAAACTTTATTGGTCCTGAGCCTAAAGTTGTTTTGGTCAGGACTACAGTTCAATGAGAATCAATTTAGATGGAAAGATATATTTACAAATATATATAAAGATATTTACATACAACAGACAATATGTCCATAGTACATTGTTACAAATTTTCAAGTTGATGATAATTACTCTATTTAACTACTGGTACTAGAAGGCAGGGTGGGGATTATCATCATCCCAATGTTCTTTTGTTTCACTAAGATTGTTTATGTTAGTCTTTTGGAGGAACGTTTTTGTCTATACAGGAGATTTTTCTTTAGTCGTGATAAGTAATGAGGTATCTGAGGAAGGTGGTTGAAGTAACAAGGAGAGACATGGTGTCGTGGTTGAGTTAGAATGTAGAGTATTTGTCGAGTTGGACAATAGTAGTGAAACGGGGACCAGCCTGTCCTTAATATGTAGATCCTATCGGGGGCCAATGGAATAGCTCCAGTAAGTGGTTTTTTCGTATATATCCTCCATCGGTGATGGAATTATCCTGAATAAAATCACTGTATAGGCGCTATCGTTGGTGACTCCCCTTATCGCGTGAGTGGGGCTGGAACTCTGTCTATCTTTGGCTGGCCGCTCCTAAGTGCGAGGTTCCACATAATCCAGCAATAAGCCATGGGACGAAGTCACTTGAGGACAACTGATCCCAAGGCGTGCTTATCCGGCGCTAGAATTGGCTTTAAATCCGGTTTTGGCTTGGTTGACTGTGGCTTGGCTGAGTGCCCCGTTTAGGCATACAGAGACTGGTGAATTGAATTCTGCTCTAGACATGCTGGGCTGTTTTGAGATTTTGGAAGCCGCAATGCCCTGACTGGTAATCCAATAGGCGAGTAGGGAACTACTACTGCAATAGACGTTTTCAGATTGTTGCGTTGGCTCATTTCACAATGCGTGAGCTGAACTCCCGTGAGAGGGAAATGGCGTTGACAAAGGGTTGTTGTTTCAGGTATGGCTGTGACACTCGTGGGGCTAGATATCATCAGAATCCCTCCAGAACAAAGAGACGGTGACATTCTTCGTCTGACTGGAAACTAGACTAGCAATTCGGTATCCCCTGAAACTGAGACCAAAAGAGACACCCTTTACCTCAAGCAACAACAAAATCACGCTAATGTCATAAAAATTAGTTATACTCCGCTCCTCTCACACTATCAATAATCCGCAAGCGCCTGCATAGGCTTAATATCTTTTGTACATCCATGTACCTGTCAGTAACATGTTCTGACAGCAAAATCTACTCCTCTTCTCCAAAATAAACATACAGCTGAATGGTTATGTTATTCATCTTACGACGTTAAGTGAATTACATAAACAGATTACAGCAGGTGACATTACACAAATAAATCATATGTCCCCTTGGGGAAAAATTAACATTCCACAAATGAGTACATAGAAAATGCAATGTTCTCGCTATAATACAGTTGAGACTGAGTCATAAGGTAAAATGTTTTCTATGGCTGGTGGCTGCTCCTGTGAAAGTTATGGCTAGAGTCTAGCTACACAAGTAAGCATAAAATGATTCTCCCGAGCCACTAAAAATATCTATCAACAAGGAATATGCGACTATCTCCTATAATTCAGTGTTTAAATGAATAATCCACCTCTGGCGTTATCTTACAGAAATGACAGTTAATGCCTATTCTTAACCCATGATAAGCATCTGTGGACTTATTCTACGCCTAGTGAGTGTTTGTTTTTGTAAGTCTATCATTTAACCCATTATAAACCAAAAACAGCTTAAACACCACTTAATTAAGGCTGAATACGGCACAACACTATCACTGAAGTAAATTACTGGGAGAAGTCCTCACATTCCTATCAGATATATACATAAAACTCTGTAACATGAATATATCATATTATAAGATATGTCAACTCACCCCGAAAATGACTAGAGAAAGGCCTTAACATTTTAGTTCTGTTAAAGTCTGCCTAATTCTCATGATGGTCCATCTCGGGCCAGGAATCTTCTACGAGTGTGTTTGACGTAGTAAAATTTCAAATCTTATTGCCTACAAACCATTCTACCCGGGACACCTGCATAGCCTGATTCTACAGATGTATCGGCGTAATGCGTAATACCGGGTAAGACAAAGGCTTCAGAAGCAACAACTTTGCGAAAATTCCCCCAGAGAGACAATCATAATATTATGTGCTCTTTGCTCATCTAAGGGCAAACAACAATGACTAGCAGCGGGTTATCTCCCCCTGAATCGAAGATCAGACTGTTACCCCGGCCTCAAAGGTTACCTCCCGCTATCGGACCGTTTCTTCACAGAAACCGTCTTCGCTCGTGATCAAACACTTAAAGCGACCAGAGAAATATTTCCCTGGTCAAACGAACCACAGGTGCATTTAGGTAACATTACGGTTCGCTGACCGCTGAAGGAATTTATTACTGACGGCCAGCCAGAACGTAAACAACCGCGGGTGGGTCTGAGAAGGTGAAAAATGAAAGAAAAGAAAAATACGAATGACTAGAAACCCAGGACATTTAAAAAAAAAAATAACACATGGAAGGAATGGAAAAATAAATTTACATGTCCCTGGGACACATTGTCCGCAAGCAGACGATACGTCAAGGCCTAAAATCCAACCCCCTGCAGACCCAAGTAGAACAGTCCCAACTAAGATGGTTTGGCCATGTCTGCAGAATGGGAGAAGATCGGCTACCACGACCAGCATGGGAAACAAAGAGCCAGGGATCCAGACCCCCAGGATGACCCAGAGGCCGCTGGGAGGACAACATTAGACAATCTTTGAAGGAC